>JAMKCH010002158.1:0-79548 GCA_023653785.1 Ophioderma brevispina | reverse complement strand
AATTATTAATTCTTAAATCTAGAGTTTCCACAGGAGTGATACTAAAGACTTCATCTGCAATTTTGTAAATGAAATTGTGTGATAAATTGATAAATCGCAAACGTGTCATATTATCAAAGATATGTATTGGCAAGACATGTATATCATTGTGCTGCATATCAAGAACTTCGAGCTCTGATAAACGATCAAATGAACCATCCTCAATCGTTGAAAGGTGATTACTTCCTAGTTTAAGGATTATAAGTCTGCCTTGATTACTAAATAGACCTATTATTTCACTCAACAAGTTTCTTTCTAAATGGAGGACTTTTATACCATATAGGTCTTCAAATATTCCAATCGGAAGTTCGGTAATGAGATTACTGTGTAAAGAAAGAAAAATAAGGTTTGTCATATTCTTGAAAACAAGTTTATGTAATTTGCTCAAACGATTTTTGCTCAAATCAAGAACTCGTAATTGAAAAAGTGCGTCAAATTGTTGCAAAGTAGAAAGTTGGTTACCTGAAATATTCAACATTTGCAATGCAAACAATGTCCGAAAAATAGTCATAGGCACTACTGTTAGGTCGTTGTTGCATATATTTAAATGATATAATGAAGTCATATTGTCAAAAATACCAACATGTAGATTTAATATCTTATTATTGTTGAGAAAGATCGACCTCAATTTGAAGTTCGTTTGCGGGTAAAATAATTTTTCCGGCAATGTTACCAGAAAGTTGTTGCTTATATCCAACAATTGTAAATTTGGCATGTATTGAAAAATAGCATTCGACAAATAATCTAATCTATTATTTTGGATATAGAGCGCCCATAACTGTCTAAGTCCACCAAATGTATTCATTTGCAATAACCTTATTTGATTGTTTCGAAAGTCCACTGTCTGCAAATGTGTCAATTCATTGAATACACCTACGTGTAAAGATTCAAGGTGGTTGCCATTTAGATATAGATTCGTTAATAGAGGCACATCGTCAACAAACCAACAACAAGAGATCTCAATTGGTTACCTATTAGATTAATATACTGTAACCGAGTAAGGCTACTAAATATACCACTGGGTAGCGAGGTTAACCAATTATGAGCAAGGTGTAAAGCTATCAAATACCGAAGACGGTAAAATAAACTGACAGACAATGAGGTGATATTATTGTCATTAAGGTCAAGCGATACCAAGCGAGGTTGACCATCCAATAATCGGAACGGAAAGCTACTAATCTGGTTGCTTTTCAGATAGAGATACCTTAACTGTTCCAAACCTTTTGAAAATCCAGCCTTTAGGGAGGTTAACATATTATTTTCAAGATGTAAATATTCCAAAACAACCATATCATCAAACACATTACCGACCAAAACAGTTATCCGATTGTTTTGTAGACGCAACATGTGTAATTGGACAAGACCTTGAAATACACCTTCTTGCAATGAAGCAAGCTGATTGTTGTGTAGGCTCAAAATTTGTAGTTGACCAAGACTCACAAATACACAAGCTGTCAATGAGATTAGACTATTGTTGTAAAGCTGTAGTCTCCGCAACTGCGTCAGATTTTGAAATACCCCCACGCGTAATGAATGTAGTTTATTGAAACTCAAATCTAAAATTTGTAGGTTACCAAGTCCAAGAAATGCTCGGGGTATAATATCGGTCATTCCTGTGCTACCAAGTGATAGTACTTCGATATCGGGCTCATATATAATCATGGCAACGAATTCGCCGGTATTATTACATATAGTTGTCCACATTTGAAGGCCAAGGATACAAAAGCACCCAGGTGGGCAATTAATATCGTATACGACAGTATTTGACACTCTTGGATGAGGAAAACCTCTCTTAACTACATCATAGTGAGTTGAGTTACAATTTGAAAATAGGGAATCATGGAAATCTTCATAATTGTTGTAAATGAAACAATCTGCACCCGGAACGCTTCGAATTCTGAAATACAACTGAGTGTTTCTATAATGCAGTTTATACGCTTTGTATGAAATAAACGAAATATGGACTTCTGAATTCAATGAAAATGAAACATATTTTCTAAGGCACGGACTGTTGAAAGTATCTAGACTTTTAGCATACATGTAAGAAAACATGTTATTTTCACTTGTATGAATTAGCTGTATAAAGGTTTCATTTCCTTTTAGTAATTTTTGGTTTGTATTGCAATCAAGAATTTTGTAGTCCGCGGTGTTCTTTTCCTTTTCAGTGTTAGTGATATTTGCACTTCTAATGTCAGATGTCGTAATTGTTAAGTCAGTTGTGACATTAACATGGTTACCATAGCATATATCATAAAGACTATTGCTCATAACAGGTTCGTGTTTTATTAAAAATAAAAGTCCCAATTGTAAAAGAAACAGTAACTTAGTTTCCATTGTTTCCTTTAAACGTCTCTCAGAACTGCTAAGCTCACACTTCATTTACACTTATATCAATGGTCCGTGATTCCTGAAAATTTTTGTTTTGTTCTTAAACTCGGCATTATGAATTAGGCATAAGAAAGGTCGTATTTTACCTGAACGGTCATGTTTTTTGTTTGTATTGTTTATTAATTGGAAATATGGGAATTTTAGTTAGAAAATCGTTACCATTTACCGCTTAACTTATCTGGGGAAGTAGTTATAGTTGTGGTTTTAGTTCAATAAAAATAAACACCCATCAGAGCAGAATCTCAATATCACGAAAAATCGAAGGCGTATGTCATAACAATTCACGGACTATTAGCTTTTGATATAAGTAGGATAAGTTAAAATATTCGAGCTTGCAATTGAAGTTGGGAGACCAAGATAAGAACACTGATCTCTTTGGAATTTTTCCCTTCAGTAATCAGGTAATATTAATCCACTTAATATAGCATTTAATGTTAGTGCCATTCAAGTTAGCAATACAGGCGAAAAGCAGTAATAACGGTTTTCAATGGTTTGACGTCATCTTTGAAGTACTCAAGCTTGCTTGTAGACCTGTAAGCTATCTGTATTTTTGAAAGATAAACAAGATAACAAAACACTCAATTAGTGAATTCAGAGCATATTTGAAATCAGAAGGTTATAATCTTACTAACCCAAATCAATGATTTCATTGACCTTCTTAAAAATTAAAGTCATTTTATGGAAATAGTCATTGTTTGGTTATTTTGTCACCGTTTTCTTTTTTTTTCACCATATGTTGAAAAAGTACATATTTTCATAATATAAGACTAAAACAAGGATAAAATTGATTAAGTAAGCAAAAATGGCCGTTTCTGGAGGGTAACGTTCTTTCTGAGACACCCTGTATGTGACAAAACAAGTAAGTTAGGTAACGTTTCTGTTTGACCCCTGTATTAACAAAGACAATAGCATATTTGACCTCTACCCTATTTTCTTCTATAACTCCATAACCAGTTTGCGGAAGTAAGGCAAACTATACTAAACTATTTATTTAAGCCTTATCACATAACAAACATTTTGGTCTAAATTTTAGGTTTTTCAGATGACTTTGATTTTTTTACCACCAATAACCTTTGACCGATGATTTCAAGCAATTCCCCTTCCTACTTTTTTGATACGTTGTCTTATGACATTGTACAAGTACAAATAAAAATAATTTCTATTGCAATTTTATCCAAGGTAGGCCACTTATTTTTTTCAAATTGACTGGTGTATTGTGAGTCTTATTTGAAAAACAAAGAACACAAAAAAAATGAACCTGACGTCTGTGCCCAACGGCCCTATAGAGAAACATGGTTAATACACTACCGTACACCATAGGAGAAATGAGAAATAATAAATCATATTTCAATCACACGAAGATGGCTTTTTCAGCTTCAGCTTGTTTACTTCAAGGGGAATTTTAGCATTGGTATACATTCTAAATATTAAAAACGGTAAAATGTTGCCACATTTTTCGATTAAAATGTGTCTGTGTCCCTTTAAATTGTTTCTTGTCTGCACTAAAGTGATCCCAGTGGTAATATATTTGTAATATATATTTATTCACTATACCATGTTCTTCTCATAGGATTATACACAGGTTTTAGTTAAAATAATATCCGATTATATGGAACTGTGTTATTTCTTAGCAGTAATTTTGCCGGCTTGCTTGTAGCTATATATGCTGTTGTAAAGTTTATTTCCAAGTATTTCAAGCATCTAGTTGTGTTATAAGTACAAGCATTTTGGGCTACTCCATTTTGGAAATTATATATCGAACTACTTCTGCCATTAATCTCTCTGGTAACTATAAAACGCAGGCTTTTCAAATTCACTAGGACTATCAGAGATCACAATCGGAAACGAAGTTCTTTATGGATCTTTAAAGTGTTAGATCGAACAAGGAATTTGCAATTCTACGAGCTATGTTGGTATAACACAGTATAGCACAGCAAGCTTTATCTGCTGCGAAGCTCTCGTATTAGTGTACAACTTGTTTGGAAGAATTAAGCATTCAGGGATAATGAGTTTTGGAAGTACGTGTAGTTAAAATGAAATTGTCTATTTTCTAATAAATTGTAAAAGAGACGTCGCACTAAACCTTGTGTTTTTTCACCTTTTTTTTTCTTTTAGTTGAGTAATACAGTTTGGTCTGTTTTCCCTGAACACCAGGCCTTTGTTGCTGTCAGGATACCGATTCAGCCTTATGTCTAACGTCGATTCCCTTTTACCTCTCATTTGTGTTTTTCCTATATCATTCGGTCTTCGAGCTGACAAAATTGTACTTACATAAATATGGAAAACATATTAAAGAAAGCAAGGTATTAAAGCAAATAATATCAAACTGGATATTTAATACATGCAGAAGCTGGAATGAAATGTATTCTAAAAGATAGAATATTTTAATAAAATCCTACCTTTTTGACGACGGAAAAATGGGACGTGTAAGTTATTGAGAAGTCAATTTTAGAAATGTGTCACTCTTTTCAAGGAAAAGAAAACAATCAGATACCCGTCTGTATTGAACTATATTGGTATCGTGTCAAGTTTCTGAGCAATAAAATAAAGAAGCGATGTTATGATTCTGAATAATTTTAACAATTTCTGGACACAGCGACGCTATATTTGTTTACAACAATAAATGCATAATAATACCGTAAACTGCAAACTGGCGCTCACCAAGAAAAAAAACCGCAAATTTATAAATTCGTTTTACAGCGTATTTATAAATTATCTGATCCTAAATGGTGAAAAGTTATTCTTAGTGCTTAAGAATATGTTTTTGTATTTAACATGCTATACGTTATGTTGGGAAAGAAATAACATTAAAACTTCTCTTATTAGTCGGAGATAAAGAGGTAAAAGAAACTAAGCGCTTACCTACTAAAATTAATGCCACTTCACTTTAATGACGAATAACCATGTAGTCGTAAACTTATCTAGGTAGATTAAGTTAAATTAATAAATTTCAAATTTCACTGATCAACTTATAATTTCTTTTGATATGGGAAGGAATGATGTTAATTAAAATACGTCCCTATGAAAACTATAAAACTAACAAATACGTCGTGCAAATACATTGTTATGTGTAACGGCAAATACCTCAAAATGCAGACACGACACTGATCGAAAAATATGCCCAGATACTGTTTGCGACAACTGTATATAATTCGTTTTCGAATAGGAACTATTCTTCATCAATAGCAATAAGGAACCCAGATACAAAACTAAAGAATCTGATATAAGGAATAAAGAATCTCTGGTGTTAAATGACTACATAATATGCAAAAAATGCCAATTTAGCGTGTTAACACAACCACCTATTGGTTTTCAAAGTATCAATCCAAAACCTCCTCCCTCAACAGGCGGCGAAACTTAGACTGGGACTTGAGAGGCATAACTGTTAAAGGTCCCAGGAAATGCAAATAGAATTGATGTGGTTTGTGTCGAGTCTACAAGGAGGGACTAGAAAGCATTCAATATTTGGGTTGGTGATGACATCATTAGTGAAACTATTGATTTTTCAGAGAGCAATAGAACATTCCAGGTGACTGGTGTGAATCTATTCATGGCACTGACTGAAAATCAATAGTTTCACTAATGATGTCACTGGTAGTGTATTCTTTCGGGCCCTGTTTATTGGAATGGAATGTCCCGTAAAGATTTGGAGTAGGTTTATCATCACGTTTCCCGGGACCTTTAAATGTGTGAAAAAAAAACACTGTATACTTACAAGATCAGTACTAACAGTGGCCGGTGTTCATTTTGCTCCAAAGATAAGAATCCTGCCGGACCTTTCAACAGCAGAACGGAACAACGGTTAGCCCGGTCTCTACCAAGTAAGTGTAATGCGGTAGGTCATTGGCCATAAAAATGTAACTTAATGCATGCAGATCTTTAACTCGAGATTTCAGTAATTCCGTACGCGTCGTAAACAAGTCATGAATATTCACGTACAGACGCTCACATAATTACAAGCAGTTCAAGTTGAAACAGCTAAAGTATGATTTTGTTCCGAAAGGATCAAACACAGCCTTACAACAAACCTGAACAAACTAAAAAATAATGATTATCGATGCATATTTAGTATCTCGCAGGTGCATTTCAAGGGGCTTTTATCAATGCAATGCGCACTCTCAGTGACACCTGATATTTTTATTTTCACGTAGAAAAATCTTTGATGTAATTATGGAATACCGTCCTTCAAATTATTTCTTTTGCAGACGCGCCATTTCTAACCTGCATCAGTGACGGAGCCATAGTTTACGGAAGCTCATGAGGAGAGCAAAGTGAATTTCTGAAGGATGAAATTCATTAAATTGGCGCTAAATTAATGCTCCCATTGTACCATTCTTGGAAGAATACCCAAATTGGGGTACTCTCCCTGGAACCGCAACTGTCCTGTATTTACATTTACATGTGCATTATCCTATGTGATGTCAAATGGTAGTGTGCTATAAAATTGTAGCGAGCTAAGATCCATGGTGTATTAGAATCTGACTCGTTTTTCTCATTCTGTCTCTTTCTCTCCTCTCCTTTCTGTTTATCCAGCAAAGCAGGTACACGGGTTACCTGTGAAAGGTACGTGCCAAGTTTTAGCACAAACCATTCAGTCCCAGTCCGTTACCTATACCACCATTTCAAGGTCTATTCATTTCATATTATAAATATTTTTATATTATCGATGTATGCTGCATGAAACAAAGGTCGACGCGAGAATTCCAGCGCAAAATCCCCTCGGTAGTAGACTACTTTCTTTGTCAAAATATATTATTATTAGGCAAGGAAAATTCTTGTATTTCATTGACCGAAATTCATGACATCATGAGTTTTGTTGTAGCATCACACAGGGATGACAAATTCAGAAATACCCATGAAACACAAACAAATGAGCCTTGTACACAAGATGATCTGAAATTTATATAATAACAATTTTTTTAAAACAGAATTGATTGGTTCAAGAATTTGTCCAAAACACAATTACCGCACATGTACAATGGTGATACTAATATAAGTTTTCCCGGCCAATTTCGCACTTTTATCATCCATAAAAATAATTTGGCAATCAATTTCGCACGTTTTGGGTTTACCGGTCCAAATCCTAAGTACAATTTCGTATTATGAGCACTCTATTCCATTTTTCGTCAATCAATTTCGCTGTACAGCATAACATTAAGCTTATGGTAATGCAAGTTCGTCTTTATGCTTTCAATTTCGCCATTTTGCATTTATTTCGAAAAATCATCAACTTTTTTCGCTATAAGTAAACAAGAACGGTGCGAAACAATGTAGGGCTGATTTTCAATTCCATGGACCGTTATTCTAATTGGCGATTATGCATTCAATTACGTTACGTTATAGACCTACATTATACGTGTTAAGGTGGGTGACCCGATCTATGACCTCGAAACCCACTTTACTCCATCAAGCTTGAGATTTTCTTATCAGATGAAAGTACATAATTATGTTTCCTACAGGCCCATGAAATGTTTCCTTTTGATTATTTTAGCATCTCCAAATGTGGTCGAGTGACCACATTAATTAACACACACTATCTTATGGGCAATTAAGTGCACATTTTTTTATTCCACGATCCAAACGGCAGACTGACCAAATTCAAAATGTGTTTTCAAACTTTTCGAACACACTAAACATTTGTCTTTATGACAGTTATTTTCATTCGCATGACTATTTGAATTGTCGAATTAGAATGTATATTTTTCAGGAAAAACCTCTTTAAAGCCTATAACTTAATTTTGTTAAGTTTAACGTTTCATCCTCTGCTTTACTCATCTTATCACTGTAGTTGCCTTGACTTTTCATTACATATATCACTGCCACTTTCTATATTTTATTCTTTTTATATGTATCATGCTCAGCAATGATAACGATTTTGTTTTTAAAGGCCTCCGTGTGTTTAATTATGAGTATCTTTGTGCTAGACACATTAGGATGAATATATAAAACTTTCAAATGAACACCTTTACTGAAAACAGTTGATGTCTATATAGGTTGACATTATTAAACAAAACAAAACAAACAAAGAAACAAACAGGATGCATAATCATGATCCGCTCCTTTAAGATAGGTCTGCATGCTATGATTTAAGATTTGAAAAGCAAATTTTTTATGAGTTTATTTTAGATGTTTTTATAATATTTGTTTTTACCGTAAATCGTTGGAAACTAAGTTGCAAGCGAATGTCTTCGTTCCGAATCCTTTTCGTTGACTGTCAATACTTAGGGATTTATATCCAAAATAATCTCAAGTGGAATAAACAAAGTGAACATGCAGCTAATAAAACTTTTGGAACATTAGGTTTCATCCAGAGAAACTTCTACCGTACTTCAACAAAATATGGCGTCGCAGATTGGGGCTAATATACTGGAAAAACATAAATCTTCTTGAACGCATACAACGGAGAGCTGCCGGTTAAGTTAAAAACACGTGAAGCAAGCGTCTCAAACAGGATTGAATCATTGGGATGGGACAAGCTTGTCATGTTTGTACAAAATCGTCAATAATCAGTTGCATATCTCCAAAGACTACATTCAACCTAAGACCGTCAGAGCTAGACGTGGGCATAATAAACAATTAAGACTATGATAATTATACTATATACCAATTCGACATCATTTGCCAATTCCCTTTTTCCACGAACAATAACACAATGGAAGAACCTGCCTCAATCCACCGTTTCTCAAACATCTAAAGATTTAATTTTCCACAGCATCACCCTTTCACCTTAAATCGTGACCAACCGCACCTCCTGTAAAGTTCCCTAGAAGAACCCTATGGAGGATATCAAAACAAGTATCAAGTAAGTACCAAGTGGCGGGTTTCAGGAGTTCCGCTGCCGTGACCCTGCCACGTGTGATCCGCTGCCGTGTCCCGGCCAATACCAACTACTGAGCAAATCTCCCCAAAACTTATTACAGTAACTCCTAAAACAACGTGGTAGGTCCACGGCAGCGGAACTTTGAAAAATTGACCAGAGCCGGGCCACGGGACCAACGTGGCAGGGCCACGGCAGCCAAGTACGCAAAGACCGGAAAGAAAATGATTTAGCATGAAATTACCCCAGATCTAACAGGCAAACTCTTGGATGAAAATTTTAAATCAATATAAGCTCAATCTACCTATCCGACATGATGTTCTTACTTTGTGCCCCACCCTGTGAAAAGTGGCACAATTGGTATCATTTCAAAAGAGCAATCTTGCTCTATTTAAAATTCTTAAGCCTTCAAGCTGGTAAAGCGCTACTCAACTTTAAACTGCATATTTGTTTATTATTATTATTATTATTACGACCTTATGTGCGACTATAAGGGGGAAAAGTCTATTCATATGTACTCATTAATACGTTAGGGAGAAAAACTCTTCCCCCTAACGTCATGTATTGTTTGCGCTTTATTCCGTAAAAGGATATGAATATTAATTTAATGCAAATTAGTTCTAATCTACTAGACTAACAACATAATATGAATATTAATTAATTTGAATAACTATAAAGGTTCATTATAGCCTAGTGAATTATTCAATTTTCCCCCTATGGTTGTTTTTAGTGTTATTATTATTATTATTATTATAATTATTATTATTATTATTATTCCATTTAGAGACAAGACAGACACATTGCAGGTGTACATGTAGCATCAAGAAAAAAATATAGATTTATAGCGGTTGAGATCCATACCGAATTAGAATAAATCTATTTTTTTTTTTTTTTTTTTTTTATGGAAGAACCTGCCTCAATCCACCGTTTCTCAAACATCTAAAGATTTAATTTTCCACAGCATCACCCTTTCACCTTAAATCGTGACCACCCGCACCTCCTGTTAAAGTTCCCTAGAAGAACCCTATGGAGGATATCAAAACAAGTATCAAGTAAGTACCAAGTGGTCGTGTCACGGCAGCGGAACTCCTGAAACCCGCTGCCGTGGCCCTGCCACGTGTGATCCGCTGCCGTGTCCCGGCCAATACCAACTACTGAGCAAATCTCCCCAAAACTTATTACAGTAACTCCTAAAACACGATTACAGTTACTATTTGACGTAGAGGGCTACGACAGCGGGTCCAACGTGGTAGGTCCACGGCAGCGGAACTTTGAAAAATTGACCAGAGCCGGGCCACGGGACCAACGTGGCAGGGCCACGGCAGCCAAGTACGCAAAGATCGGAAAGAAAATGATTTAGCATGAAATTACCCCAGATCGAACAGGCAAACTCTTGGATGAAAATTTTAAATCAATATAAGCTCAATCTACCTATCCGACATGATGTTCTTACTTTGTGCCCCACCCTGTGAAAAGTGGCACAATTGGTATCATTTCAAAAGAGCAATCTTGCTCTATTTAAAATTCTTAAGCCTTCAAGCTTATTATTATTATTATTATTATTATTACGACCTTATGTGCGACTATAAGGGGGAAAAGTCTATTCATATGTACTCATTAATACGTTAGGGAGAAAAACTCTTTCCCCCTAACGTCATGTATTGTTTGCGCTTTATTCCGTAAAAGGATATGAATATTAATTTAATGCAAATTAGTTCTAATCTACTAGACTAACAACATATATGAATATTAATTAATTTGAATAACTATAAAGGCTCATTATAGCCTAGTGAATTATTCAATTTCCCCCCTATGGTTGTTTTTAGTATTATTATTATTATTATAATTATTATTATTATTATTATTATTCCATTTAGAGACAAGACAGACACATTGCAGGTGTACATGTAGCATCAAGAAAAAAATATAGATTTATAGCGGTTGAGATCCATACCGAATTAGAATAAATCTATTTTAAGTTTGGTGTGTTAATGAGTGCGCAGTTGGGTGTTAACGTGGAATATGGTCTTATGTCCTAGCGAATCAGTACCTTAAGTAATTTGTGCTCGGACAGGTACGTAATGTGCGTTGGGTAGTCCACTTCACGCTAGTAGCTTGCAGCGTAACACTCGTCATTTGTTAATTGTTAGTCTGATACTAGTCAGGTTGACTGCAACTTTCCTAGCCTTTTGATTTTAGACATGTCTCCATCCAGCAATCAATGAGGACATAGACAAGATTCTAGCAGCATTCACCGCCAGAAATGAAATGACAGATAGTCGAAAGGGAAATGTAACTGAAGTATCAGCTAAGTTTGAAGCGAAACTCATATCAGCTTCGAACGAGCAAGACTTGAAATGGAAGAGAGAAGGACATAAGAACAATACAACTTTACAATTCGTCTGCTTTATTGGATCAGCTCAACGAACGTAAACATTCAGCTGAGTTTCCTGATAAGTAGAGGAGGATAAGAAATCTATTCTCGAGAGACAGAGGATATTCGTATAGCCGACCACTAGAGTCCTTCGGTTGGGCTAACTGGACAGAGTATGTGTCAAACGAAATGGCAGATGATTCGGACGACGATCGCGTCTTGTGCTGGCTGAGACGTCAGGCAGCTAAGTAAACTTAAAGCTTCAACAGAAATCCAGTCTCAACCACCGGCGAAAACGCTTAAAGAAGTATCCTAAGTTTCTTATGTCTTCTGTTCCTAAACCAGTCCTTTCGTCAATCAGGCACCGGTACCAGATATAGATCGTTTCCAGTTTCAACAGATACCTGCTATTCATGGCGGCGCGCCGGCATTGGAGGAGGCATTGCACAGCACATCTCAAGTACACAACCAATACACACACAACCAACCCAAATCTGGATCCAACTCTGTGTAGTCAGATGTGTACCAAGCTAAATAAGGGCAAGCAAAGTAGAAATTAACGAAGTTGATATCCATTTTCAGATTTGAGTGTTAATACATTCATTCCTGATCGCCATTTTGTCACAGATGATTACTTGACTATGAGGAGAGCGCTAGTTCTTTAGATATTAAGGTTGCAGGTCGTTTAGCAAATCATGCAACTGTTTGGCGTCAGTTATGCAAATCCTTTTGTTCAAATTGTTATTAGGAATGGTATGTTTTGTCCTTTTTATCATACACCCCAAAACTCCTTTGGTAAACATGTGCTCAAAGATCAACAATATGGTGCTTTACTTCATTCAATTTTGTTTCGGAATGCATTCATGATCTAGTCAAAGCGCTGGTTTGAAGTCTGTTCTGGAGCAACCATTCATTGTTAACCCACTTTCCCCCCCCGTAGCTGTGCAGGGAGATCTGGTAACTGTCGTCTCAGTTTAGACATATTTTTGAATACATTTGTATGGAAACAGTCGGTCAAATATGAAGATTGTCGCACAGCTTTAGCGTTTTTAAAACAGTATGGTTTTATATATGCTTCAATTTGACCTTAAGTCAGGCTATCATCACATTCCTATAGGTCCGTTTTTGGGATTTTCTGATTTACAAGGGTCTTTGTCATTCTTTAGATTTACAGTATTGCCTTTCGGCTTATCATCAGCACCCTAGTATTTTACTAAAATGGTCAGGACCATTAATAAAAAAATTGAGAGTGTGAAGTAAAAAATATTGTAAAGTTTTCCTTTAGACGATGGCCTCGGTTTATACAAATCAATGATTTAGCAAAGCAGCACAGTGCTGAGGTTAAGCTGATCTGATCAGGCAGGATTGTTTCCAATGTCCAGAAAAGTGTGTGGGATCCGGTTTCAGAAACAACATGGCTGGGGTACCACATTGATTTAACAGAAGGGAAATTTGGCTGTTCCAAAGAGAAGAAGTTGAGCATAAAGAAAGATATTGAAGATATTTTAAAAGGTTGCTTCGGTAAAGGAATCACTGTACGAAAAGTTTTTTGTCACAGGGGGCGTCAGTCGCCGGGAAAATATTTTTTCGTGGTTAATTAGTCTTCGTTCAAGAGCCAATTTGATGACTAAAGCCATACATTGTGTAATTAAAACCAGACAATATGGAATTCTCTTGTGATTTGTCTGCTCTGCACACAGGAATTACAGCTTTTTGTTACGTAATATAGACCATTTGAAATTCACGCCAATCAACTTTTAGCAGTTGTACCAAGGTCGTCTATTCAGATGCCACAGTTCCGGTTTGGGGTATATTGTGACTCAAGTTCCGGTATTTCACACGGTCGTGGTCAAGATACCGAAACAGTTGCCGTAGTGTTCCACGTGGCGTGAATTTAAAAGCTATTGAATTGGTTCTAAATCTCAATGCAAAATTTTTGCTTCAAATCGAATTAAGTGGCTTTCAACAATCACGCCGTTGTGAAGATCATACTAATGGAGTATGAAAAAAATAAACGAAACAAGTAACAACGGCCTTCAGTGCATTGCATTGTGCATTGTAGATATGTTATGTAGTAATATTTTTTTGGAAATGGATTGATCCAAGAACAAAGAATGAAAACTGATTTTATCATAATTGTTTGATCCTGATGATGGAAAGTGTCTTACAAAAATTTTTTTTCATTACTGAATTGGGAAAAATGGGGGCCACATTCTGTAGAATCGCTTTGCCTCGTACTACAATACAAGATTGTCCGTTTTATTCCAGATTCTGGAATCCATTTTCAAGAGGCTAAGTTGATGCTTGTCAACTCAGAATTGGCTTGGGGTGAAAATAATTGGTTTGGCTCCTCCAGTTCTCCTGATTTCCCGAGTACTACTTCACATTCTAAATTTGGTTCAAATGGTACTTTAATTGCCAAGAATGGCAATACTCTGCTCCCTTTGTGCCTTTATTATTTCTAACGGCCGACCATTACAGCAAAAAGTGCTCAGAAAAAGTTTTGACGCCGTAATTTGTTACAAACCCAACCATGTTATTGAATCCTCATTGGACATACCATAGCGTATGGGGTGTTGGCCATTCTATTTTTTATTTTAGGGTAAAAAATGGCCAAAAAGGTCAAAATTGTCCAACTGGTTGAACTCCTCTAAAAACACGATTACAGTTACTATTTCGACGTAGCAGGGCTACGAAAGCGGGGGGTCCAACGTGTAGTCCACGGCAGCGGCGGAACTTGAAATTGACAGAGCCGGGCCACGGACCAACGTGAAGGGGCCCAAGGCAGCCAAGTAAGCAAAGACGGAAAGAAAATGAGTTTAGCATTGAAATTCCCCCAAATCTAACAGGCAACGCTTGATGAATGAAAATTTTAAATCAATATTAAGCTCAATCTACCTATACCGACATGATGTTCTACTTTGGACCCACCTGTGAAAAGTGGCCACATTGGGTATCATTTCAAAGAGCAAGTTGCTCTATTTAAATTCTTAAGACTTTCAAGCTGTAAAGCGCTACTCAACTGTTAAACTAATATTTGTTTATTATTATTATTATTATTACGAAATGATGTGCTACTATACGGGGGAAAAGTCTAGTTTCATTTGTAATTATAATGTTAGGGAGAAAAACTCTTTCCCACTAACGTCATGTATTGTTTGCGCTTTATTCCGTAAAAGGATATATGAATATTATTAATTAATGCAAATTAGTTCTACTCTACTAGACTAACAAACATATATGAATAGTAATAATTTGAATAACTATAAAAGGCTCATTATAGCCTCAGTGAAGTATTCAATTTTCCACCCTATGGTTGTTTTTAGTGTTATTTATTATATTAAATATTACTTATTATTCCATTTAGAGACAAGACAGACACATTGCAGGGGTACATGTAGCATCAAGAAAAAAAATATAATATTTTTTTTACGTTTTTCTTTTTTTATTTAATATTAATGAAATTCTATTTTAAGTTGGGTGTGTTAATGAGTGTGCAGTGGGGTGTGAACGTGAATAGGGTCGTTATGTCTATAGCGAATAGTTGCTTAAGTAAGGTGCTGGGGAAGGGGTTAAGTAATGTGCGTTGGGTAGGCACTTCACGCTAGTAGCTTGCAGCGTACACTCGTTCCATTTTATTGTAGTCTGATACTAGTCAGTTGACTGCAACTTTCCTAGCTTTTTGATTTAGACCGGTATAATCCAGCAACTAAGGAGGAATAGAACAGATTCTAGCAGCATTCACCGCCAGAAATGCAAAGAGATTATATGAAAGACCATAAAAAAAACAAAAAAAGGGGAAAGTAACTAATATCAGCTAAGTTTGAAGCGAAACCTCATATCAGCCTTACGAACGAGCAAGACTTGGGAAATGGGAAGAGAGAAGGACCTAAGAAACAATTACAACTGTAAAACAGTCTGTCTTGCTTTATGGAATCAGCTCAAACTCTGAAACTTAATCTTCAGGAAAGTTTCTGATAAGTAGAGGAGATAACGAAATCTATCCGAGAGACAAGAAGGATATTGTATAGCCGACACTATAGTCCTTCTGGTTGGGCTACTGTACAGGAGTATGTGTCAAACGAAATTGGCAGCTGATTCGGACGACGATAAGGACGGTTGTGCGGGCTGAGACCAGGGCAGCTAGGAAACTTAAAGCTTCACAGAAATCCAGTCATCAACCACAGGCGAAACGCTTAAAGAAGTATCTTGAGGTGGTTTCTTATGTCTTCTGTTTAACAGTCCTTTTTTTTTTTTCCGTCAATTCAGGCACCGGCTACCAGATATAGATCGTTTCCAGTTTCAACAGATACCTGCTATTTCATGCGGCGGCGCCGGGCAATGGAGGAGGCACTTGAAAGCAAATCTCAAGGACAACAACCAATACAGCAGGTAGCAGCACACCAACCCAATCTGGATCCAACTCTGTGTAGTCAGATGGGTACCAAGCTAAATAAGGGCCAAGGCAAAGTAGAGAAAGTTAACGAGTGAGTTCCATTTAATGATTTGAGTGATAATGACTATTCAATTAATGATTCGCCATTTGTTCACAGATGATTACTTTGAATATGAGGAGAGCGCTCGTTCTTTAGTTCTTAGTTGCAGGTGCGTTTAGGAAATCATGCCAAATGTTGCGTCAGATTAATGCAAATTTCTTTTGTTTCAAGTGTTATTGAGAAGTATGGTTTCCTTTTTATCATACACCCCCAAAACTCCTTTGGTAAACATGTGCTCAAAGATCAACAATAATTGTGCTTTACTTTCATTTCAGATTTTGTTCGAATGCCATTCAGATCTAGTCAAAGCAGGCTGTGTTGAAGTCTGTTCTGAGGAACCATTCATTGTTAACCAACTTTCGTACTATGTGCAGAGATATGGGGTACATGTCGTCTCATTTTAGAATAAGTTTTGTGAATAAATTTGTATTGGAAACAGTCGGTCAAATATGAAGATTGTCGCACAGCTTTAGCGTTTTTAAAACAGTATGGTTTTTATATATGTTTCATTTGACCTTAAGTCAGGGCTATCATTCACCATTCCTATAGGTCCGTTTTTGGGATTTTCATGGAATTTTACAAGGGCTCTTTGTCATTCTTTAGATTTACGTATTGCCTTTCGGCTATCATCAGCACCCCTATGTTATTTACTAAAATGGTCAGACCTTAATAAAAAACTGGAGGGTGAAGTGAAGGTAAAAATATTGTAGTTGTCTTAGACGATGGCCTCGGTTATGTACAAATAAAATTTGGCAAAGCAGCACAGTGCTGAGGTTAAAGCTGATCTGAATCAGTGCAGGATTTGTTCCAAATGTCCAGAAGTGTGTGGATCCGGTTTCAGAAACGAATGGCTGGCTTTTGAGGTACACATGATTTAACAGAAGGAAATTGTTGTTGCCAAAGAGAAGAGTTGACGCTATTAAAGAAAGAATTGAAGATAATTTAAAAGGTTGCTTCGGTGTAAAGTGAATTCACTGTACGAAAGTTTTGTCAAAGGTGGGCGTCAGTAGCCGGGAAAATAATTTCTGGTTATTTAGTTTTCGGTTCAATGAGCAGATTGATGACTAAAGCCAGTACATTGTGTAATAGAAACCAGACAATCATGGAATTCTCTTGTAGAGTTGGCTGCATCTGCACATCAGGAATTACACTTTTGGTTACGTAATATAGACCATTTGAAATTCACGCCAATCAAACTGATAGAAGTTGTAAAAAGGTCGTCTATTCCAGATGCCAGCAGTTCAGGTTTTGGTGGTTATATTGTGGACTAAAAGTTACGGTATTTCACACGGTCAGTGGTCAGATACCGAAAAGTGCCGTAGTTCCACGTGGCGTGAATTAAAAAGCTATTGAATTGTCTAAAATCTCAAATTCAAAATTTGCTTCAAATCGAATTAAGGGGTTTTGTCAGACAATTCAAGGCCGTTGTGAAGATCATAACTAATGGAAGTATGAAACCGACCTTCAGTGGCATTGCATTGTGCATATGTAGATTATGGGTATTAGTAATATTTTTTTGGAAATGGATTGGATTCCAAGAACAAACAACAGAATGAAAAAAGCTGATTTTATCAGTAAAAAATGTTGATCCTGATGTTGGACAGTGTCTTACGAAATTTTTCATTTAATGAATCGGCATGGGGGCCACATTCGGTTGATCGCTTTGCCTCTTACTACAATACAAGATTGTCTTTAATCCAGATTCTGGAAATCCAGGTTCAGGGCTATTGATTGTTTCACTCAGAATTGGATGGTGAACAATAATTGGGTTTGCTCCTCCCGTTCATCTGATTTCCAGAGTAATTACTTCACCATTCTAGAATGTGGCTGCAATGGTACTTTAATTTGCCAAGAATGGCAATGCCCCCTTTTGGCCTTTATTATTTCTAGACGGCCGGCCATTACAGCCAAAAAGTGCTCAAGAAAAGTTTGACGGCATGTTTGTTACAAACAATCAAACCATGTGGATTTGAATCCTCATGGGACATACAATAGCGGTATATGGGGTGTTGGCCATTCTATTTTTTTAATTTTTTGTAGGGTAACAAATGGCAAAAAGGTCAAAATTGTCCAAAAATGGGTAAATCAGTCGAATCGAAATGCTCCTTCTTTCAAATTTAATCTATATAAATGTCCATGTACATTCAAAAGAGTCAATTTTAAGTGATATACGGGAAGTCATTCAAATTTATAATTTGTGGGGTCAAAATGGCCAAAAAAAAGGCAAATTGTCCAAAAAAATAGGTAAAAATTCAGTCGAAATGCATTCCTTTCTTAAATAATCTATCAGGACATGTCATTACCTTCAAAGGGAGTAATATTTAGGTTGAATATTAATGGAATAGCAATTCCAATTTATAAATTTTGGGGTCAAAATGGCCAAAAAAAAAGGTCAAAATAGTCCAAAAATAGGTAAATCAATCATATTGCCTTCTTTTCTCAAGCTTGTCATCAGAACATGTGCGTGTCCATCCCCAAAGGGAAACACAAATGAGCGGGATTGAGTGCTAGCCATTTCAATTGGCAAATTTTGGGGTGGGGGTAGGAATTGGCTAAAAAACATCAAAACTGTCCCAAAAATCCATAAATGAGTCAAATTGCCTTCCTTCTCAAACAATCATAAAGGGAAATATGTAAAGTTTTCTTACCAAAGAACATAATATTAGCGAATGAGTAGTTAGTACGTCAATTCAATTGACACGTTTTGTAGGGTCAAAATGGCACCAAAACAAAGTTCAAATTTGTCCAAATTAGGTCAACAAAATGGCCAAACAAGTCAAATTTGTCCAAATAATAATTATAACACAATCTCCTTTCTCAAAATAGCTTAAAGGAACAATTCATTTACTCCAAGGTACAGTGATTTAAGTAAATAAAGGGACTACCCTTTTTCAATGAACAACATTTTGGGGTTTAAAAGTCTAAAAGTTGTAAAAATGTCAAAATATGGTTTATAAAACATCATAATTGGCTCTTTTTCTAAAAATACTCAATGGAAATCATTAGGGATTCACAAGTGCTGGTATTCCAACATTTACCCAGTTTGCGGTCACATTGGGCTGAGGATCAAAAATTAACTCAAGATGGAGGGGGAATCTCAGATTTATGGTCAATTATGGTTAAAAAAATTCAACGCTTAAACTATGATTGATTTACAAATTGTAAGCATCAAATAATTGTCCTTAAGGTTTATTGTTATCCATTAAATTTACATTTCCTCAGTAATTAGAGTATTGGCTATTCCAATTCTCCAGTTTTGATTGAAATTTACCACAAATGGAGGGTATGTCTACATTAGCTCAATTGCCCTATTTGTCCAACCACCACCTGGCACTAATCACAGCCACTAGTTCACCAAACCAGAGTGCAGTAAAGTTGACAAGGAGTTGGCCATTATAAGCCACTTTCTTGGAGGGAGCAAAGATATCAAAGAGAAATCAAAAAAGTGTTATAATTGTTATTATTAATGTCCTCCTTTACGGTGACTCATAGTGGTAATACACGACATGAAAACCAAATCTAAGAACGCATTCTATAAAGCACCCGATGTTTTTATATTGTTTTTCAGTGGATTAGCTATGGGCCCTCCATTTCCATTGATATCAAATATAGTACAAATACCTAGTATGGCGTCAGAATGCCGTCATCAAGTCCTCGCGTCTGCAAAATTGGTCCCCGGAAATTGGTGTGAGGTATTTTCCACAGAAAATCTATAGGTGAAAATCCAATTTTGCGCTTAAAAAGTTAGGCGAACTATCGGCATTTCTACCTCACGGGGTTTTCAGTCTAAATGCATGACACATGGTAATTTTCTACTTCAAACAATAGAGTACACACTAGAGTTAAATGTCTGTGCATATCATATATTTTTTTAAAAAAAATTTATCCTAAAACTGTCACATTTACCTTCAAAGGAGTCATATTTAAGTGAATATATGATGGGAGTCATTCCAATTTATAATTTGTGGGTGTCAAATGGCAAAAAAACGTCAAAATTGTCCAAAAAAAAAAATAGGTAAATCAGTCGAAATGCATTCCTTTCTTAAAAATAATCTATCAGGACATGTCCAATTTACTTCAAAGGAGTCATATTTAGGTGAATATAATGGAAGCAATCCCAATTTATAAATTTTGGGGGTTCAAAATGCCGCCAAAAAAGGTCAAAATAGTCCAAATAGGTAAATCAATCATATGCCTTTTTTCCTCAAGCTGTGTCATCAGAACATGTGCGTGCACATCCCAAGTGAACACAAATGAGCGGATTGATTGCTAGCCTTTTTCAATTGGCAACTTTTGGGTGTAATAATTTGTAGTAAGTAATGGTGTAAGTGGTGGTAAATCTGGCCAAAAACATCAAACTGTCCCAAAAAATCAATAATAAATGAGTCAAAATGCCTTCATTTTCAACAATCATAATGGGAAATGTAAAGTTTTCTTCCCAAAAGAACTATAATTAGCTGAATAGAGAGTAGTAGTCAATTCAAGGGACACGTGTAGGGTCAAAAGGCCAAACAAGTTCAAATTTGTCCAAAAATTGAGGTCAAAATGGCCAAACAAGTTCAAATTTGTCCAAACAAAAATAATAAAATTAGTCATAACCAAATCTCTTTTCTCAAAAAGCTTAAAGGACAATTTCATTACTTCCAAGGTACAGGATTAAGTAAATAAAGTGCTTGCCATTTCAAATAAAACATTTTGAGGTTAAAAAGTCTTAAAAGGGTAAAAAAATGTCAAAATTATGGTTTTAAAACAGTCAAATTGCTCTTTTTCTAAAAACTCATGGAATATAATTAGGTGGATACAGTGTGCTAGGTATTACAATTTAACCATTTTGGAGTCACATTGGGCTTGAGGATAAAAATTAACTCAAGATTGGAGGGGAATCTTCAAATTATGGTCATTGCGTCAAAACAAAAAATATCAACTTAAACTATGATTGATAATGTAATGCATCAATAATTGTCCTTAAAGGTTTATTGTTATCCATTAATTAATTCCTCAGTAAATTAGAGTATTGGCTCCTATTCCAATTCTCAGTTTTGATCGGAGGAAATTTACCACAAATGGGTAAATTAGCTCTATTGCCCTATTTGTCAAAATTGTTTAATAAAGCCATTTAGTTCACATCACCAGAGTGCATGTAAAAGTTGAAAAAGAGTTGGCCATATGATGCACTTTTCTTGGAGGGACAAAGATATCAAAGAAAATCAAAAGTTGTTTTTATAATTGTTATTATTAATACCCTCCTTACTGTTATCATAGTGGTATGATAACGAATGAAAACAAAATACTACAGAACGCATTCTATATAAAGCACCCGATTGTTTATTATTTGTTTTCAGTGGATAGCTATGGTCCTCCTCTTTCAATTGATATTTCAAAATACGTACCCCAACATACCTAGTATGGCGTCAGAATGACGTCATTAAGTCCTCGAGTCTGCAAAATTGGTCCCCGAAATGGTATTTTCCACCAGAAAATCTAGAGGTGAACAATCCAATTTTGCGCTAAAAGGGTAGGAATATCGGATTATTTTCACGGGGTTGGTTGTGGGTTTTTTCAGCTCCTAATATGATGACAAATTGGCTAATTTTTATAAACATAGATTTTAGAGTTAAATGTGAATATATTTTAAAAAAAAAAGCACCATCATAAATTTACCTGGGTGGCAACCACCCCGAACCCTTCGACTTTGACGGCATACATACCTAACCACGGTGAATGGTACCATCTTCATCATTTTTTTCGCTAACATGACCAGAAAGGATGAGAGAATGATACCTAAAAGCTTTTTATGCAAGCTTTTGGCATTTGTAGCGCAGTTTGAAATATTTAATATTTGTAGGTTTAATCAACGGGTCAGAATAATCATTTGGTGTAAAAGAAGGAACAGTCACTGTTCCCACATTTGGCGGCATCTTCAGTTATGCGTTTAATGGTCCAAAATTTAACGTCTCCTACATGGTTGAGCAAATAATTAAAGGGGTTCTTGTGCATTAGGCCATATTTCATATTTAATGACTTAAATCACCACGACCATGGGCCTGTGAATCCCCCAGAACGGGACAAGCGTGAGGGATATTTTTTAGCTGTTAATATGATCAAACTTAAGGTCAAATTTTAAACAAGAGCAGCCTACCCTCAGGACTCATTGATAGATCACAGTGTATAAACACATAATACTAACTTACAAAAAGCCTTGAGAGTAGCCTAGAATAAATTACTCCGTGGCAATCTAAAAAAATTTTACAATTTCCAAAATGAGAAAACAGATTACTAGAGGAGAGGAAATATTCCAATTTGCAATCAACAAAAATTCAAGGTATAAAACTAATTTTAACATGCATGTGGGTCTTTGTGTTCATCAGAATGCGAATAAGTTCAACCAGGACATTATCCCCTATTGTGATTATTATTTTATTCAATATCAAGTTCGGCTATCTAATTTATTGACCCTAAGAAATATATGTTACAACATTAAGAGAACTGCAGCTTTAAAAACTTCATTAAAAAACGTATTTAGTGATTATAACTGTCCATTTATACTTTTTTCTAAAATTAAAATCCGAGATCTAGAAAAATCAACACCCTGGGACCTCCCTAACAACTATTTTTACAATATTATACAAATCATATAAATTCACAGGGGTCTGGTGGTAATGATTAAAAATAGGAAAAAACACAACAAAAACACCCAAACAAAAAATACCCCCACCCCCCACCCCGCTCCACACCCACACGAACCCCAAACAGTGACCCCCCCGTTTTATCAATTGTATTCCCATCTTTAGTTGATTTCTACCGACACCCCCCCAAGACACCAAAAGTCCCTGGGATAGGAGGAAAAGGAAAATCTAACATTTGTGTCCATTATCGACTCCAAAATCTAGGACTGGCTGGAGTCAGTCTATATATACCATGTTGACTTACTTAATTAAATCCCGTGGGATGTAAACGTATCTTGGGACCTACTGTGCAAAAGAAGACATATGTAAGAGTAAGACAGTGATACGTTTCGTTATCTCACCATTTTAATTGATTTTGATCAGGTTTGTTTGGTATGAACTTTCTGTCCCTCCCCCCTACCACTTTCATTTGACTCAGAAATCTATCAAAGTTAAATAGCTGCACTCTTTCACCTGCTGAAAAGCAAAAACACTATATGCCCCTACCATTTTGAAAAAAGAGGTGCTTTAAATAGATTTTGGCCATTTTCAACCACCCCCAAAACTGTCAATTAGCCAACTAGCTTTTATTCATTATTTATGACCCCTTGGTGTTGGTCGTGCTTTTGACACTTTTGGCCCCCTTTTGCCCTTCTTTTGGTCCCTTTGATTCCCCTAGCCCCCTCGCCTGCCCCCCCTCACGCTCCTAACCTGCTGTTTCCTTGCCTCCAGATCTGAACTGCCACATTGTTTCTTGAAAACCAACAACCACCAAAAAACCACAAAACACACCAACAATCGTCACCTGTGAACATGAAGGTATTGCGGACGAGGGATCCATTCCCCCTTTCGGCCAAGTTTCCACAACCCCACAACAATCATAAATCACGGCAATGGACTTCCATTTTCTCCCCTCTTAAATATGACTCCTGAAGGTGACCCACCAACACTGGCCAACAGAAGAACGTCTACTCAATTATTTTGGAACCATGAATGTATTCGGGCACCACTGATTTACCTATTTTGCAACCGCACAATTTGGAACACAACACCCACAAACCCTCGTCTTTTGGCCATCCTTTTGACCCCACCACATTTATGAATTCGGAATGGCTTAAATTATATCACTGGAATAGGACTCCTTTGAAGGTAAATTGGACTGTTTCTGAATAGATTATGTTAAGAAGGAATGCATTTCGACTGATATTTTACCTATTTTTTTGGACAATTTTGACCTTTTTTGGCCATGTTGACCCCCAAATTAAAAAATGAAATGGCTTCATTTATCCACTTAAATATGACTCATTGGAAGGTAAAGAGCCCCAACCCACTGTTCACCCTGATCGATTATTTAAGGAAAGGTTTGAATTTTTTGACTGAATTTATCTTTTTTGGACAATTGCACTTTTTGGCCATTTTACATTTTGACTCCAAAAGTTATAATTGGAAATGACCTTCCATTATATTCACGTAAATATGAATCCTTTGAGGTAAATGGACATTTGTTATGATAGATTATTGGAAGAAAAAGAGAAAAAGATGAAAAGATGCATTTCGACCCCCGATTTACCTATTTTGGGACAAATTTTGACCTTTTTTGGCCATTTTTTTACCCTAAATTAAAAAATGTAGAAAGGCCAACACCCCAAACGGATTGTATATCCCATGGGGTATGAATAATAGGTTGGAAGCTTTGTAACAAAACAAAGCCCGTCAAAGGTCATATTTTGGATCCTTTGGCCGGTCCGTCTATTCTCAGATGGGTTCAATCCTAAGACTGATATTGTTCATTTCGAGTATCCAATTTCCTTTATTTGATCAAAGGCCGGGGCTCCAATTCTAAGTAATTTGTATCGTAACCTCGATTATAGCCTATTCTCGGAAGCAAGATTCCGATAGAATGGTGAAATTCTCATGTTCTAAGATTCACGGTTGCCGTGAAGATCTTGGCTTCGGAAGTCATTCACAGTAAACTGTTATTTGTCCAGTTCTGTGCTGGATACGTATTGACCTTTGTGAAGCAAATAATCTTTTGTATTTGTAAACTATTGAAGATGAGTTCTAATATCGCTGAAAGTAGCGAAATATTCCGATTTTGGGCAACAGCGTTGCTAATTGTTGGAAATGAAAAGCACGTACATTTGGCAATGTATTGTGCTAATTACAGTACTGGTTAGTCTTAAGCCTAATTTCATGTTTCGGAATTATAGAACTGTGTTGTGTTTTTTTTTTTCAGCTCATATTTGATAGTATCCCTGGAAAATCCACTTTGATTCCATTAGGAGGATCAGGATCTGAAATCTCTCGTTGCAAAGACAAATACCTACCTGACATTATAAAAAGTCGTGCCCCTGCGACGTAAAGCAATAGTAAGTCTTTTGATAGAGGAGATCTTGGGTGTGTTCACCAACACAATAAATCCCATTACCTGCAGAACCATTATAGTTCATTGTATTAACTCAAAGTCCCTGCGAAATACGCAGCGCCAATCCAATGCCATAGCAAGTATTTCGTGGGCCCCTCGTATGTCGAATTATTCTCCAAAATCCGTCCTCGGGATCCACTAGAATCCGAATTGTTAAACATACTCAAGAAGGACTTAACGTGTGTGTTAGCGAAACCTATATCGAAGAAGGAGCCGTATCACTTTGGAGGCAAATTCAAAATATAGTTGGCTGGTCTTTGGGCTGACACGTATAGTTGCATTTTATTAAAACATTCGTACATTGACTAAGATTTTTAATTGCTTTCGCTGGATTTTTACGTTTCAACGAATTGGCCAAATATAACAAAATTAAAAAAAGCAAAAAACTAAAAATATTTGGAAAAATATTGATAACCAATGAGTAAACTGATCTTCCGGCAGGAAACTCTGTTGTCATCGCGGGACGGACAATTCCTTCGACTTGTCCAGTAAAAATGCTGATTGTATCTGGATTAAGTTAATATTCACGTGTAATGTAAATGTTCTGTATGTTTTTCGTAATTTAACCAAAACTAAAGAAGGTTTCAAGTTTAGAACCGCTATACTCCAATTCTTACTCCAGGTAAGAGAATTGATTCTGTCTTCAGTCTTTAGCCTAGAGTAGGCGAATTTAGCTAAATATTGTGTCCCAGCTTAAGAGCTGTGGTGCCACTGTGGCAGCCATTCTGGTCTCGCTGACCGTTTATTTACGCTGCCATGGGCGCTGGTAATCCAAACTACTGCAAAGATGGTTACAATTGCCGAGAGTTTGCCAAGCAACTGTTGGTCTCACAATCCCTGTGATTATAAAAGTTTGGCGTTTCTTTTTTCTTTCGGAATCTTTTTCTGACCCGCATTCTTTGGTTTTCACGACTGCTTCTACGTAAACGCAAATGCTATTAGTGTGTGTATGGTGTGTTATCTAGGGGTTTTGTCGGGGCTTGTGTATCTAATGGGAATTTAAAACTTAATATAGATTTTAGCGGTGAGTCCCTACCGCATAGAATAAATCTATTTTTTAAAAGTTTGGTGTGTTAATGAGTGTGCAGTGTGTGCACGTGTAGGGTCGGTTATGTCTAGCGAATAGTACTTACGTATGTGTGCTCGGACAGTAAGGTAAGGTGCATTAGTATGGTTAGCCAAGACGGTCAATATTCAATGACCCGTGACGAGTGGGGAAAAGTCTCGGTCGACGGGAAAACGAATCAATAGCTTTTCATCCAATCCAGATTCTGACCCATTCGGTATTTACTACCTGCCGTCTCGACCGGGTCTTGAATTGAGTTGGACCGCCTTCTTGGAATAATGCCCATGCCACCCGTACATTTATGAAACCTCCTACCATATTACCATGAAAGAGAGTCGGTCGGCGCTCAGCGAGCTTACTAATATTGGGTCGTGTCAATGGTATAACACGCAAGTGGGGAGAAGCAAGTGTGACGTGTGCCTTGCCTAATGTAGTGTTTGTGGCAACATATGGATACGGACGGTACTATTATCCCGTTGTTCGTCTCTGGTTGTGTCCTCATTGGATCAAAGGCTCAGCAAATTTGTAAAATCATACTTTCAAAAAACAATTGGCGAAGTACTGGGCCGTGCAGAATGTGAATGGTACACCGAAATTGGGGTAATGGTCTAGCCCAGGCCTCCAAGCAAAGAAAATCCATTGTTCGAAGTGAGATAATATACCATAGATATTATTCAATCTTCATGTTTGGATTAACAATAATTCAGTAATATTTTAGATTGCGTACTGCTTAGCAATACATAAAAAGGTTTACTATAATCTTGGGTGTAATGTTCCTAGTTTAAGAATGAAAACAAACCAGTTTCCCTATTTTATGTCAAACTTTTGCATTACTTAATACTCACCTCCTATATATGACTTGATATTCTGCCATGCAATGAAGATGAAAGATGAAGTTAAAGACTGAAAACACAACAATGCAGGTGGAGTGGCGGACGGCAATTCGTATTATACTTGTGCCCATTGGAAGCTATTGGTGGACAAATATAGTGGAGGGGCCTCTGTAAAATTTGGTGAAGTTCCTGTTAATATTGGCAAACCACTATAAACGTTTACTACTGGGTCTGACTTTCAGAAAATGTGCCATTTTTTCGGTTGACCTTTAGTGACCCTTTCACAAGGTCCAAAGGTCAAATTGTTCATACATCGTCCAAAAGTATATCGCCTGGTGCCAAAATGTGGCAAATTCACAAGGCATATTGTTGTACATGATATGTATTTTGTTAGTTGACTTTGTTTGCTTGTAATCTGCAATTGAACCTATTAGAGACAATTAATCTGCATAAAATTGCCTTATGCAGGCCAAAGTCCTATCTTAAAGCAAGAGAGGCTCAAGTTCTGGCCCAATGTGTATTCATCTGTAAACATTCTACTCTGCTAAATGTAGAATGAACCCTACACCAATCCCCATTATTTCTTGCTATTTGTTAATTTTAAAAAAAAACAGCTACTTACCATGGGGAAGTTTAAAAAGTAAGCAAGTGTTTTGTAAAAATGTGCAAGAGGAAAATGATCGCTGTTCGATACCAAATCCATGGACGATATCGTTATTACCGTGAAATAACCACGAGTAGCACTTCAGAGACAAAAGTATGTATACATATTATCTTAGCTCCCTCACCTGTATGATGTTTTCATTATTCGATCCCATCCAGGAGACCTGGATAGTCTCGTCCCTAAAGCAAGATCAAGTTAGTAACCTATAGGCCTACCGGGGGCTCGGTTTGGTTTGGGTAGGACGTGCACCCGTAAGTTAGAGACCCATTGCTACCCATTTTTTTGCCAAAAAGGGACCCGTGCTTTCCACAGATTGCAAATGTTAGGGCCAAATTAATGCAAATTTATTGCCTTTTTTTCTCAAATGTGGACCAATTTACTTAGATTGAGGAAAATTGACTAATTTTCCAACACTTGTTAGAAACATGGGTTTCCGATTGAGAAACTATGAAAACAAACACCCATTGTCATATACCAAAAATGACATGAAAAAAGGGGTCATGATATAACAGAAGGCTAAAAAATGAGAATGATGTCTGTGCAAGAGGTCCTGTATGGTTAAGTTGTGATGAGAATCCCCCCTGCATTATACCCAACCCCATTGCATCACAGCCTGCTATTAATGACCATGTGTTGGTAAACCAAATTATGCTACCCAGTTTGTAAAAAAGTGCAAGACTAAAAGTGGGATCTCTTCATTTGGCTAGTCTGATAGTTAGGCTCACCCCCCCCCCGTAGCTGCTATTAATGCCCATGGTAAGAACTGACTTGTGTTACACAGTTAGTAAAAAAATGTTCCACACAAAATTGCAATTTGTTCCATAAAAAAATGTGCCAGAACATGGAAAATTGTACTGCTGTCCCGGGTGCTGTCACTTAGTCCATTTCTTGGTCAACCAATAGTGCACAATCTTTAGTGTTCGAAACAAACGTGTTATCTCAATTTAGCTTCTTTCTTTGATGAATCTGTTTTCATTGAACATTGGTCATATTTCCCCTGGTCATCTTGTATAGAGGGTGTGCAATTAATCAGGGCAATAGCCTTAATAAGCTAATGTTACAGAACTTTAATTCAAAATCATAATACCTAAGCTTATGAGTTTTTGTTTATGAACGTGGGCACGGGCAGTATCAGCGATGGTGAATATCCCGATATCTAGCAGCAGGTCGCCGCCGCACCCCCCCCCCCAACACACACACACAAATTCCCACAAAAGAGGGCAACGGCCTATTTGTTGTTTCGTCCTGAAATGGTCCCCACTCCAAGTGTGAAAGTTTGACAAGAAGTCCACTTTAAGTGATGAGATGTTCAAAAAGGGCCATGTTTTAGGGGGGGTGACGTCTGCTTTTACCAAAAAGTCCACATTTTCAAAGTCCCGCACCAACCTACTAAAAGGAGTTTAAAAGAGTACCGTAAACAAGTACAAGTAATTTGGATGGTTAAAAGGGGACCCCTAAACAAGTATGGTAAGTGTAATATCCTACCCTTAATCAATAAGTATGGCAATATTTGACCCCTAAAGCAGTCGAATTGTGTTCTTGTAGGCCATACTGAATAGCTCATTACACAAAATACGATACCCTTTTTCAAGATTTCAGTGGTTTTGCTATCCTTTTTACGTATGTTGATCGTGCACAATCTTGAAAATAACCCTTTTTACGTGTTTCTTTGATCGCATATGATCCCCTTATCAATGAAAGTGACCCCCCCAGGGCCCTGGATGGAAAGAATAATAAAAAAATCCCACATGGGCTGAGACTGCAAAAGAGAACATAACTTTTGTCTCTCGTGCGAATCGTGGGTGTTTACGGTTTAGAACAACAAGTCATCCATAGATTTGGTTAACCCTCCTCTTACAAGGGGGGACCCCCTAATAACTTTGCTCCGGTGCGATAAAATGCCAAAAGCTTTCATAAAAACTTATGGGTCATCATTCTCTATCCTTTCTGGTCATTTTAGGGAAAAAAAAAAAAACAAAAAAAAGGTGAAGGTAGCACTTCACGGGGGGTTAGGGTATGCCTTCAAAGTAGTTGGGGTGGCCACCTACAGGAGATTTATGGTACATTTTTGAAAATATTATGCACAGTATGGCTCTCAAACTCTGTTATGTAAAAACTAGTCAATTGCCATTCATTTAGACGAAAACCGCATGAAAACTCGATTTCCAACGATTTTTAGCGCAAAAGTGGATTTTCGCCTATTTTATATGGAAAATGCCCAATTTGTACGGCCACAATAACTTTATGACGTCATTGTGGACGCCATAACTAGGTATGTTGGTACTTATTTGGTATCAATGGAAGCGGAGGACCATAAACTATCTCACTGGTATCAAAATAAGGCATAAGCATCGGGTGCTTTCTAACGAATCGTCGAGGGGTGGTAACCCCCCCATTTGGTAAACGGGTACAAAAAAAGGCTTCGTAGACGAGGGCTATAGATACATCAACCATTTTTCTCTTGGACATTTTCATGAAAAACAACACTCGGTTTCTAGCCATGGGCAGTTAATAGCAAGGTAAATGGGGTTCGTGTTAGGGTTCACTATACATTGTGCAACAAAATGAGGCCTAACTCTTGCTTTGGACAGGACTCACCCGACTGGGTCTGAATAAGGCAAAAATTTATGCATATTATGTCTCTAATTAGCTTTTTGCAATAACAAGAAACAACAAGCCCAAGTAACAAAATAAATATCATATACAATATGCCTTGTAAAATTTGCCACATTTGTGACCAGGTCGCTATACTTTGGACGATGTAAGACCATTTTAACCTTTGACCCTCGTTTCAGGGTCACTAAAGGTCCACGGAAAAAAAAAAATGCAACATCAGTTTTTCTGAATAGTCAGACCCAGTAGAATACATTTTAATGGTTGCCAACACTTAACAGAACTTCATAAAATCCCTCTCTGGAGAACATAGGCCCCGCCACTAAGAATAATTATGACAGATTGTACAACCAAATCACTACAGACGTGCCACACTAGCCCTGTTATTGTCGTAATGGGCGGCTTCAAAGTGAATCGACGAGTGGGTAACAAACCCCTCGAATAGATTAATTCCGGTCGAACGAAAATCGTTTCAGCGAGCTGGCAAATGGGCCATAGGATAGTGCAACCACCAGTGATAAAACTCTGAGTGAAAAACGAACTTTTATTACATAAGCTTATAGCATTAAATTAGCATGTGTATGCACTAAGACTAAATACATTTTTTAATTTTGGCAAAGCATTGACATAAGTTGTATGTAAGTCCGAGTATATACGCTGAGAATGTTCGTATGGAGTCCATCTTCCCTGGATGAACACATGTGGACATAAAAAAAAACTTAGTTTAAAACCTCATTTGAAACCTGGAAGCGATGCAAACGTCATTGATAACTTGTTTCAGAAAAAAAAACACTTCACAAGTTGGCCATGTTTTTTAAGCTAGAAGTTACAATCGTAAGTTACAAAAGTCGTGGAACGCTTAAAGCGCATTCTGGGTAAATAATGTCCCGCTCCCCTGTCCCAATTTTGTTCAGAGGCCACCGTTTTCATCGTGTTGTGAATTGGTCTCAGCCCGGACATTGTTTGAATGGCATGGGGTAAAACAAATCTCCCAGCTCCTGCTTTCCCCTTGGAGTTTGGAGAAATGGTTATTCACCCACATCAGCAAGTCTCACGCTTGATTGCACTAATAACTCACATGGTGGTCCCAAGTCTTTTTGTGATGAAGTAAGTATAGATTCGCAAAGTGATGAGTGTTGTCAAACGTCACAAAAAATTACCTTCTCACATCCTTCCCAAAGTTGAACTGGAGCAAAATAAAAAAAGGCGCGGATGATTTGGTCATTTTTTATAACCAGAAATGCGGGGGTTTTCGGATTTACCGATAATTCGAGTGGTTTATCATCATCCCCTACCATACCATAAATAGAGCAAAGCCCTAAGCTGTGAGAAACAATGAAACCGTATGCCGTACACGCTATTTCAGTGTGGGACACATGCCAATGAATGTCTCCACCGGGCTTAAGAACATTTGGAATCTCTGACCCTGTGAGGTTTACCTCTATACGGGAGTGCGTAATTTGTAGCACAGCAAGCATGGAAAACAACTAACTTCATTACCAACAACGTTCACGATCAAACATTTTTTTCGTAATAACAGCTAAATTCGTGTGTACTTTGGGAAAAATAACTTTGAACTTTGCAATTAAATTCCGTGGCATGCAGTATTGGGCTGTAAAGTACAGCAAAATACCGTGTTTTATGGTACTGTTTTAGACCGATATGTCAACAAAATTACATGTGAGTCGTATTGATTTTACGAATGTCCTACATCAAGTTTATACACTATTAAAACTCAATATACGCTGGGTGACCCGATCATCCAATTCCTTAGGAACAGTAATTTCTTTATTTAAAAAGAAAAATATAATCAAAACAACTGATTGCAAATTTTGACTTAAATCAGTCCCGCCGTTTGGATGTTTGATAGAAGAACAAACAAGCGTTTTCAAAATTGGCCCATAAGGCCGTGTGGTGTGTGTTATGTGGGTTAACATAACAGTTAGGACGTTTTAGTTCAAAACATCCACGAACCATTTCTTGGACCTTAAATATCATTGGGGTATATGAGAAACATGAACTGTCTTCTGATACCAACATTTCAATTTTGTTTTGGTGTAATCGGGTACAAGGTTGTCGATCGGAATCACCCACCTTTGAGTACTATAGAGTGGGAATGTAGAAAGTACTGCCATTCCGTTCGTTCGTTCGTGGCAAGTCCAAAATCACAGTGGAAGATCCGTCTTTAACCAGCTGATGTTTCATCATCCAATTGATCAGGCTGATTCCGCTTGGGACTTTTAGACCTCAAGTCATCTATGATGTGGTTAATGGTTTGTAACTCTCCACAATCGCAGTTTGGTGTAGGTTCTACTCCGATCTTGTGAAGGAAAGTTTCTTGTACGACCAACCCAGTTCTGAGTCTGGTTAGGTTGGACCATGCTTTCCTATCAAGGCACAGCCTTTGGGCTTGCTAGATGGGCTGTCCCCAAACTGCTTTAGGTTCAAGTAGAGGATGACCATTGCTCAACCATCTGTCTTGATCCAGGATTTCGATAGGGATACTGTGACCTCATTGTCCATGGATTGGGTAGCAAGTGATCCGGAAATATTTCTGATCCTCAAAGGGTGTTGGTGTTGGGATAGGCTACCAGTTCATATATTTCTTGGCGGCTTGATCGTCTAGGTTCATCCTAATGTTGGCAGGAGCTATGCCAGACAAATTGGAAGGTATTCTAAAGGCGTCGCCAAATGCACCACTACCATCTCATTGCATCATTCAGAAGACATCAATCTTTGTGTGAATTCGCTGTGACTCCATACTGGGCAGCTTATTCAGCGTGGATGTATGCCAAGGCAACATGATGTAGTCAGGGGTCAAGGATGCACCCCCGCCAGTTCCTGCGAGCCTTCTGAGGAGGGTGACACAAGACGTGCGTCTGGCATCGACTCTTGGTGGGTGATTGAAATACGGCTGCGGTCCCTTGACGCCATGGTACTTCGGTGTTGGGTCATTGACAGTTTTTCTCCAGCTAGAGTGATTTTTGTTCTCTTGTTGCGCTCGATTTGCAAGGTGAAACGCTACCGGTCTTGTGTTTGCCTGAGTTTCAAGTTGCCATCAGTGGAAGAAGTGGCTTACAGTGATAGGTCTTTCTGCAACACTGTTTTCTAAGGACTCAACGCAATCAGCAGCTATCCAGGGCCGTGTCGTCTGCGTAGGATTACTGCGAACAACTCCCTTTGGCATATCTAGGACGTAGATTTGAAGAGACTGGGTGCCAGGACGAACCTTGTGGGACACATTCCGAAGTTTTGCGCTTTCCTCTGCTTGCCCATTTGATGTCTCCAGGACGAAAGACTGTCTTGGATGAGAAGCATAATGAAACTTGACAAGCTGGACATCAGGGAGATTTTGAGTTACGTGAGGTAGAGACCTCAGGGCCACTGTATCGTACGCAGCAATTATGTCTATTAAGACTGCTCCACCCCCCCCACTTCTGCTTCTTCTGGAAGGCTGTCTCGATGTCATTAACTAGTCCTTGCATCGATCAGTTGTTATTGATTTGACTCTTCGAAATCCAGCTTGGGTGCGGTGTAGATTTGCCTCGACCGTACTCATTGAATCCTGCCGAGTATCGGACGCTCAAGCAGCTAAAAGATGTGAGATAGTAGCGAGATTGGTCTGTACCTCTTGGGGGCATTTGCTGGTTTCTTGGCTTGCAGGAATTGCAATGAACCTTCGACGTCTTCCATCTGGAGGGAATAGATGCCGTTCCCGTGCAAGTAGAAAGGAAGAGTTGGAGCCATCGCACAGCTTCTGGGTGCCATATTCTTCACGAATTCTGTATGGATGTGGTCATGGCCAGAAGCTTTCCCATTCTTGAGAACTTTAATTGCTTCGGTGATCTCGTCGTAGGTGAATGGTTGGACATGGGCTTTGACGGTGGCGAGGTTTGTAGAAGCTGTTTAATCTCTGCTTAACAGCACAGAGTCGGCCCCCCCCCGTGGAGTGTGGTCTTGCCACTTCCATTGTTGACAATACTGAAGTCGATGTGATTTGCAGAGACAGGACACTGCTTAGATTGACAGCTAGCCCGGTGAGCTTGTGCTGGGGTTCTAGGCCTTGCGGATTGAAGGGCGTTAATAGTTGATATGGATATCTCATCCTACCCTCTGGTGCGTCTCTTTTGGCAGCAGAGCCAGTAGCGGTTGCCCCTTTGCTATTCTCTCGATCGCAGTGGTATTACAAACGCTTTGTATAACTCGTCGGCCTTCTGTCCAAAACCAGGGGGTAGGGATTCCTTCTGCCTCTTGGAATGGAATGTTTAAAGCTGCTGATGGAGCATGGGAGCAGAAATTCAGAAGATGCATGTTGAGGTTAGTATGAAGCCGGTTGGCGGCGTGGATGACAGTTCGCTGGTGAAGTGTTTGAAACTGGACCAGTGGCTTTCCTGAAAATTCCATCTCTTTCTGTAGAGGCTGGAGATCGCGACCTGATGCACTGATGGACCAGGATAGGGCAGTGACCTGATCTAGGAAATCTAGGAGGACCGTTCTGGAACAGCGAGATCGAATGTCGCTGGTGACCGTTGACAGGTCGGGACAGTTCCATGTCCCATGACTGCTTGGAAAGAAGGTATGTGGATCCTTACGATCAAAACAGCAGTTGGAGGTTTGGGGCTTCAATCCATTCAAGAGCAGCTTTTGCCATTCTGTTCAGTTGGAGTATCCCCATGCCGTATTTCCACAGTGAAATCTCCGCAGGCGAAGGAGCTCCGCTGAAACTACTGGAAGGGAGTTGAAGTCTGCTCAGCTGACGTTTCATTCTAACAAAAAATACGTAACCATGGTAACGATACCTTTCTGCAGTTCCCAAGTATATTTGGACAACAAACTGTAATTAGCAGTTATCACAACGACAAAAGTATATACATTGGGCCTATTCCAAAATATTCCACACCCAAAATATGACCAATTTCCAAAATTCGAAAATGACTATGGGAATTCCCAAGTTCTTTTTTGACAATCGGTGTGGATTTTTCATCTTGGGTGTTTGTGACCAAAGAAAACGAACGGGGGATAAAACAGCATAATATAGTGATAGTATTCTTTAGGAAGTGGGATTATGTCAGGGGGCCAGCAGCAGTAAAGTCAGGGAATTCCCAGAGTCACTTGGGTTGGTAGCTACTTTTTAATATCTATTGAGGTCACACGTTGTTCAATACACAATGGAATATTGGATTTTGGATTTTTTAAAAGATTTCATGTGGAATTCTCATGCAGGATTTCATGAAGGGGAATTCCAATGCATTTTGGAGAAGAAAGGTGTGGGAATTCCCACCGTCATCTGGGGCCCTGTGAATCTTTCCGGAAGAGCCCATAATTCCGCCAAATACTGTTTTCCAGTAGTTTGTATTTAATTCCTTTTACGTATACTGAACGTTTTAAGTATTTGGCCCAATGGATGCCAATAAGTACCATGTGCGGCGCGGTAAAATCCTAGGAGGGCGAAAATCATAGGGGGCGAAAACATTCAAGATTATAGGTTAAAAAATCCCTATTTTTTTTTTTACGAACAATTTATTTTGCTAAAAAACCTGTTTTCCTGCATTTGCACTCCTCGGGGGGGGGGCGGCCGCCCTTGATAAGTGGCCTAGCAGCAGTTTATATGTTGTAACGAAACTCCTGTAATATTTACTTTCCAAAACACATTTTCTAATGCAAATTTGATAGAAACAATTTGAAATTTCAAGAGGTACCTTTAAAAATGCTTCTGGATAGGATCAAGGTTCTAAAATGCCGTTAGCTGGATCACGTTTTTGAAAATGTGAGGATGTATCGCGTTCTAAAATGAGCTGCTGTTTATCTTCCTTCTGAAGGCATTACTCCAGTGGTTGTCGTTGATTTAATGCGGAGGAACAGGGTCATCTTTTAGCATAAATATCCCGCCATAAAAAATTAAAATATCTTACGACAATTTAGATCCCTTAGAGAAAGGTTTTCTACAGGGTGTATAAAATGTTATTTTCTTTATATACAAAAAAATTGTCATGGAATAATGTTGACCCTGAACTCGACATATTCATCAACCGTAATTTTTTGAACATAATCGTAATTTACTCATTACTTACACTACACAGTCTGAAATAAAAGAAATCGCTGAAAAAATGACGCAGAAGTGATATAAATTTTTGTACACCTTCCCATTATCTTTCATTCAATGGAGTTCACACAGTTAACCACATTTATGCAAACGAATAGATACCTCAATCATTGTGGGCCAATGAAAAGTGGTTTATTTGGCACTGGTATGTTAAAGTAAATAACGAGACATCTCTCTTCTCCAAAAACAATAACATATAAAGCCTGTAGTTTTTTCTTCAAGGAATTGTTTGCACAAAATATTGTGCAAATTTGCAAAATGATATGGCTCAAAGAAAATTTTCCTGGACTAACAGCATGTTAAAAACCATATTTGAAAAATATTATGGGATGAGAGTTCTGAATAAACCCAGTATTGCACAGAATCGACTGATCAGATGAAACTTTCACTGATCAATGACATGTTTTAAAAACAAATTTGAGACATAAGTATTTGGAATAAGAGACTTTTTTGCATACCAATTTACAGATGAATACTGTTCTACATGCAAAAACACTGATAATGCTCTTGCCCAGTCCACAAAGTCAAAAAGGTTTCAAAACATAAACGCTATAAACGTTATGTATAAATGGGCGTCTTGAGCTTGGCAAAGAAAGTATTATAATTAGCCTTTTGACTAGTTTCAACGTTAATTTCAGACCATTGAATTAAAAATGATCTTTAAAAAGTTACATCCATCTTATGACAATGGAGATAAACTACTTGAGTTAAAAATAGTTTAAATTTAGAGATAAAGTATGAAACAAAATCTTGTTTTCACACTCTAGCCCAATGATAATGGACTTTTTGAATTGCTTACAATGTTTAAAATTAATATATGATGATTAAATGAAGTATGTAATGATTTCATTAATTCACTGAATCTGATTATCTGCAAATTTATTATTTTGAAGCAAAAAAATCAGAAAGATTGTCCACCATATTCACACTTGAAAACCAGTATAAATCCCATTGGAATGGGGGTAAAATGGATTAGCCTAAAAAACATATCGTATCCTGCCTCATTTCGTCCCACATCTGACATATTTTGAATTCCAGCAACTCGATTAATAATTGGACCAACTCGATAATTGTTTTGTATACTTGTAAATAAGAGAAAAACGTAGCATGTGATCTTGATTATGAGATCTATGATTCAAACATTTGAGCTATCTCAATTAAATACATAATTAGTGGTACTTAAAAATTACGCGTTGAAATTACCAGAATTAAAAGTAAATGCAACCCGATTACACTTATTTTATGAGTAGATAAAGGAATTAAAGTTCGTTGAGGAAATCGGGGAACGAGGCGGGTCGAGCACGAAATGCCCCTTTAAGCATTAATGTGATCTTCTTGATATTTGCTTAAATCATTTTTGTTTTTTCTATTTTTTCTGGCTAAAGGCAAACAAATTTGTGCCATTTTTACTCAGATTGTTTTTACGATAATCTCCGAAATAATTAAATAGGCTTACTAATACCATTTACTTTTTTTTGTTACAATTTTAAGAGTAATTTAAACCAGGGTAGACCTCCTTTGATGGCATAATTTCGTGCAAAAAATCGTTCGGGGGGGGGGTATTGTTTTAAGGATAATACATATCTGCTAAATTCCATCCCTATAGCCACACGTCTTAAAGTTCAACAATGTTTGTGAATGAAGGGTATGTGTATCATTTATATACTATCGAGCTGTTCTTCAAGTGATGCCAAGACAACGAAATAAATCGAGAATCGCAAAAGGCTACTATATATAGCTTGTATTTCTCCAGCAGCGCTAATTACAATACAAGCAACCCAAGATTTTAAGTACCAATTGTGATCATCCAACTATATAGGAGCAATTATACACTTTTACGTACTAGCATTTAAAGGTGTATTTCGTGATATAGCACGTCGAACGGTCATTTCTTATTTTGGTTAACTAGGATATCAGCGTGTAAAATATTTCCAAACTTTACGTGATTCTGATGCCGTGCGTAACAAGAGGGGGGGGGGGGGGCGAAGGGGGCAGAATAAAAAAAAGCGTGTGGTTTCTGGGCAACGAAAATGGGGAAGGAGAAGCTAAGATGGGGAAGAGAAGAGCGGGGATGAAAAGAGGCAAACAGGGATCAGTGGGTAGTAGTATTATGGATCAGAAAACCCATGGTTTTGTGCTAAGGTGAGAGAGAGTAATGAAGGGAGAAACTATGGGTCTAAGCCGGCTGAGCGAAGCAAGACCGGAAAAAAAATGGGGGAAACTTCTGAGCGTCTTGGCCCCCCCCCCCCACCCTCCCCCACCCCACCCCCCCCCCCCCCCCCCGGAGGATCAGGTATGGTTACGCGCCTGTCCTGTTTTGATGGTTTTGGTTATGAGACATGTTTGAAGGCCAGGTCAACAGTGGCGGAAATATCCAGGAAGGAATTTCCCAACCCTAAACCCAACCCTAACCAATCTCACCAAATCTCGTGAGTTTGTCTCTCACCAAAAATGTATACGAAATAAAAATAATAAACCTTAATATATAGATTACCATAGATGAGTACAAAGAGGAACTATTTGGTATACAAAGATAAAGTAGAGAGACTATGGTTAATGAAAAACATTATTATTCAAAAAGGTAATGACAAAATTTAGAAAAACAATACAAAACAGTATTTGCATTACTAGGTGAATTTCTTTTGTTTGGGGATGCTCTATATCATGAATAAGAACATCCCTCTGAACAAAAGATATCCTGAATAATTTCCGCCACTGCCACCGTACTTCTACAGAAAATACAAAGTTCAGAATTTCCTTCAGAGTGATAAGGCACACGCACACACTCTACGTTGGACAGCTGAAGCGGTTCACATGGTTCAGAGATGATACAAAATCGGGGCTGAAGTTGGGGACCATGAAATGCCTCCTTATAGGTTGGTCCTAGATCAATGTCGTTTGTTTTTCGTGATTCCACAAAAGGGTTGAAGTCTATGCATTGGTTTCATTGAGGTCTTTTGTAACGCTAACATTAAAATTGAAGCGTTCAGAAAGTGGCTCTACTAATCAAAAACCACATGTTGAGTCTTTATCTTTTGAGCCAGTTAATGTTTTGAAAAAAAATAGGCCTTAACGCACAACGCTCTTGTACTGTTATTGGCAGACCCAAAGGGAAACAGACCGACGTGATTGGTTTTCAGCAAAACACTCTGGACGACGGCATTTAAATCCCGGTAGACCAAGAATATCATGAGGGGTTGTGGCCAAGTGGTAAATGTTATTTCCATAATGGCCATATTGCTGAATACAATTAGTAAAGGTTTTTGCTTATCTGGTACTAAGGGAAGCCTCAAGGAGCTCATAAGAAGCATGCAGGTGGTTTCTGGAAATCAGACAAAACTTCTACAAGTGTTCACAGGGGTGATATTATTGCGAGATTAGTTTACGGAAAACTTTGGATTCAAACAAAGCTTTGGAATAAACCACCGTGGTGGTTAATCTTTCCAACTAAGTGAAAATATGGGATTTATATGGACTATCCTTCTCTTTTAAGATATTCTGCATTGTTGTTTCACTCTTTTGAATGAATAACGTGATTATTGTCTTTAATCCTCCCTAATATCGTGAAACGTATATTTACTTCTAATTCGCCATATTTGCGAACCAAAAATACACAAACTGGGTTTCCAAAGCAATGGAGATATGGCACCAGAAGTTTAATAAAGAGATATAGCCGTACCCAAGACAAACCGTTATTATAGACGACCAAACAATAACAATATGTACAATCAGAGGTAGCACACTCACCTCTAGAGTATGATCTGAAAATATAAACATGTAACGAACAACAGTTGGTAAAGTGGGAGGTCCATGCCAATCCCGGTCGAATGAAAGTTCACTTGACAAAGGAGGAGGGCCAATTTCAAGCAACCCAGTCGACGGAAGTAAATAAGAACGAGTGAGGTTATATCGCTGATGGCTGAGCGATTCGGGTCGCGTGCATTTTCCCGGTCGACCGAGTCTTTTCCCATTCGTCAGGGTCCATTCGTATATTGACCGCGTTGGCTAACCATACATGCGTGATTGTTGCGGCTCCGTCGTACGGTACTCATACGTATACAATAGGCTTCTTTTCAAGGTAGGCTGCTGCGCCCAAAAAGAAGCCTATTGTATGAGTACGTACGACGGGAGCCGCAACATCGCTAGTGGGTAGTCACTTCACGCTATTAGCTCGCAGCGTTACATCGTTATTTATTGGCAATGCAACATGGGTTTTTTATTCAAAAAATAGTCTATGTTATTGATTTATTATTCATTCAAGGTTTAAATTTGTCAGAAAGTTAAATGCCGTGTCCCTTGCCTGGAAAGGGATGTTCCAACATAAGCCGGGTCTCCGTTTCCACTTTTTCCCACAATTTAAATTCGGGTTTTTTGGGTTTTTCGTAGCTGGTGGTCAGCATGACATGGCTCGTATCGTTCTTATGTAATATTGTAAAGTATTTGCAATGCTTGCCCAGATTTAAGCTATTCACGTTGTACTATGATGTGCCAGTGATGTTGGTTTTGATGTCAGTGAATATACACGCTGATTTAGCGTACCAAATGCCATAGTGTGTGTATGGTGTGTGATCTAGGGTTTTGTGGCTTGGTATCTAATGGGAATTTAAAACTTAATGCACTCTTACATGCATAAAGTGGTCATACGTTTTTAAAGAGGCACTGACACATATAACTATACAATAGCCCATATGTATACTTTCAAAACCTAGCTCTTTCTTTTTGTCTTAATATATTACTATCATCTCTAGATAAGACAAAAAAATATGCAGGTGTACATATAGCATCAAGAAAACATTCGCATTTTTACATGTAAAAAAGTGGTATAAATACATTTAGGGTCGCCGTTAAAAAATAATAACTGTATTAATAATCACAAAATACAATCATGTCATGTTTCACATTGTGGTATTATGGTATTAACACATATACCATGTTCCACACAAGAAAAAAAACATAAAGTGGGGGTGGCATTAATTTTAGTACTAAAGGGAACATATGGTTTGTTTCAACCTCTTTATCTCAGTTTTGACTCATAAGAGATGCTTTAATTTTATTTTTTCCCACATCAAGAGATAGCTGTTAATATTAAAAAAAAAATATTCTTAAGCACTAAGAATAATACTGAGGAAAAAGGAAAAGCACATCGCATGTTAGAACACATTAAAGCACATAAAAATTAAATACCAACAGAGAATCTGAACACATAAACACTAAATACCAACACAAAATCTGAACAGAAGCAGATATACCCCGAAAAAAAATCGAGGACACACCTGCCTGGGCCAGGATTCGAACCGGTGATCTTTGGCATACAAGACCAGTGCTCTACCAACTGAGAATAAAATAATATCACTAAGAATAAATAATATTAACAATTTTGGATCAGATATTTTATAAATATGCCGTAATTTGCGGTTTGTTGCATGGTGAGCATCAGTTTGGAGTGTACCGTTACCGCATTATTATGTGTGCATTTAGTGTAGCAAACAGATGTAGAGCCGCTGTGTCCAGAAACTGTTGAAAATTGTTCAGAATCAAAATATCGCTCCCTTATTTCATTGCTCAGAAACGTGACACGCTACCAGTTAGTTCAATTACAAAGGAGTATCTGGTTATTTTCTTTTTCCTGAAAAGAGTGACGCAGTTATAAAATTGACTTCTCAATAATTTACACGTCCCAGTTTTCCGTCGTCAAAGGGTAGGATTTTATTAATCTATTCTGTTTTCTTTTCCCTGAAAAGAGTGACGCAATTATAAAACTGACTTCTCAATAACTTGCACGTCCCAGTTTTCCGTCGTCAAAAGGTAGGATTTTATTAATCTATTCTATCTTTTAGAATACATTTCATTTCAGCTTCTGCATGTATTAAATATCCAGTTTGATAGTATTTGCTTTAATACCTTACTCTCTTTAATATGTTTTCCATATTTATGTACGTACGATTTTTGTCAGCTTGAATAATATAGGAAAACAACCTCAACGAGAGCTAATCGGGGATCGACATATATCTGAATCGGTATCCTGATAGGAACAAAGGCCTCAGTGGTGCAGTACGGAAGCGTGTAGTGACCATTCGTTTTGTCATGATATCAATATTGCAGAAGTACAGAATATAACACGTAATTATATCATTAAAACATAGATTTCCAAGATAGCTTATCTGAGGAACTGAGATTTCCAAGATAGCTCATTCAGGAACCGCGAAAAAGATAGCTTTTCTTGGAAATATGAATTTCCAAGATAGCTTTCTCAGGAAGTAAGATTTTCAGAATAGGACATCTATAAAACACGGTTTACAAGAGAGCCTATATTAGAAACAGGGATTTCAAAGATAACTCATCTCTGGAACTAGGGTTTTTAAGAAAGCTTATGTAGAAAACAAAGATTTCGAGGATAACATTTCTCAGAAAGTGTGATTTCTAAGGTAGCTTTCTCAGGAACCTTGATTTCGAAGATAGCTCATCTCAGGGACTGTGATTTCCAATATATAGAACTTAGTTGAGGAACTGAGATTTTCAAGATAAAATATATGTGAAACATAGATTTCAAAGATAGCTTATTCTCTAAAGTGAAATTTCTAAGATAGCTCTCTCAGGAAATCGAAGGGACCGCTGACCGATCCCTGGAGAACACCACAGGGGAGCAGATTAATTCTAGAAGGCCTTTCGTGATCAACAGTATAGTATAGTATCTGTGCTTAATATCACATGCAAATCGGACTGTCTCTGTAAGATACAGGGTGTCTCAGAAAGAACGTTACCCTCCAGAAACGGCGATTTTTGCTTACTTAACCAATTCTTGTTTAGCTTTATATTATGAGACTATTTCACTTTTCGAACATACTGGTTAAATCGAGAAAGAAAACGGTCATGATAAAATAACTACGCAATGACTATTTCCTAAAAAATGATGCAAACCTATTCTGTCCATAACACGTCGTCAGGTATGTGCCGACTCTAGGTTATTGTTCAAGTTGCCTCTACACTTGCAGTCCCGGATTGAAGCAATATTTGCGGCTGATCGTCCAGTTCTTTGACGACCGCATCTCTCTTTGCACCTATTTAGAATCTTGCCATCTCCAGAAATTTGTCTCTGTTCCTCTTGATTGCCATATTACTGGGAACCCTACTTTGTGGAAAGACCCATTCACGTAATAGTAATTATTTTTTTCACTGTTTTTCGCCGTTTTCTTTCTCGTTTTCACCATATGTTCGGAAAAGTACATATTCTCATAATATAATGCTAAAACAAGGATACGAATATGCGAAGTAGGTAAAAAGTGAAGTTTCTGGAGGGTAACGTTCTTTCTGAGACACCCTGCATTTGTAACTTTACAGTTTCTGTCTGTAAACAGAAATTACAGGACAGTGGTCTATGGGACACTGTAATACAAACATTTGGTCAGAAATCCAAAACGCACGATCGGAATAAAGTGAAATTTTTGGAATAATATTTCTCAATAAAACAATGGCGGTCATTTTGAAATAGACACTTCACTCTTAATTGAAATTTGTCAAATTTCCCGTGTCGTTTAATTTTGACACTTGTTTGTGTCAGAGTGACCAATTTATTGGTCGTTATGAGGTGGAAAAGTGTGAAACTTCTTTTTCCGAATCGGAAATAAATCAGAAATCTTTAACAAACTTTCCGAATCAATCAAACCGCAAGCGATGTGATTGGTTGTCCACTGTTAATCGCAAATCTTGCGATCGTGATTGGCCACCAGACTGTATAATTGATCATGTGATCTAAGATCGCGAACACCACGGATCATATGTTTGACACGAAAAACTTATGGCACTTGTTTAGTGCAAGCAATGCAGCTGCATTCTCATGTTTTTATGCACAGTACATATACTGTGTTCCATTAACTGTTTTGCATTCACTAGTTCATGAATAAAAATGATACACACTTCCCAAATTTGCATTGTGTATATTTTCTTTTTGGTGTCAAATTTCCCGATTGATTTTGAACCTAACAAATGTGTTCAAATTTGACATAAAAATATATTCAATTTGACACGGAAATTATTCAGTTTGATACTGATGATTGTTTATTCCGATTCTTTTTTAACACAAAATTTTTTATTTTGATTTGGATTTTGAGTCATTTCTAAACCTTTTCTGTGTCATTTCATTTGACACGTTTTTCCGTGTCGTTTTGACCAATAATTTGTGGTTTCCCGGCGAACTGATTTTCCGTGTCAAATTTGACAATTTTTGTGTCAAATTTAACCAATCTAGAATAAGAGAGTTTGCTCTCCTCATGGATATCCGTAAATTATGGCTCCGCCACTGATGCAGGTTAGAAATGTTGCGTCTGCAAAAGACGAAGGTATTCTATAATTACATCAACGATTTTCTACGTGTGAATAAAAATCCAGGCGTCACTGAGAGTGCGCATTGATGAAGGCTCCTTAAAATACTCTGCGAGATACTAGACGATATACGATAATCTTCTTTTTGGTCTGTTCAGGTTTGTTGTTAGGCTGTGTGTGTGATCCTTTTGAGACAAACTGTACTTCAGCTCTCTAAACTTGAACTCCATGTAATTATGTGAGCGCCTGTACAACCACCTAGTGCAACATAGTCTACGACCCCTACGGAATGACTGAAATCTCGAGTTAAAGATGTGCATGCATTGAATTATATTTTTCTGGCTAATGACCTACAGTATAACAGTTATGCTACAAGTTACATGCTAAAGATTGTTTATTAATCTTAATCAATTATGATATTTAAATTTACCTTTTCCTTATGTAATCTTGGCGGCATTAGACCTGGCGTACAATGCAGCTGTTGAAACGTTCAGCGAGATTCTTTGGAGCAAAATTAGCACCCACCAGTGGTATTAATGATCTTGTAAGTATACCGTTTTATTTTCAGAATAGATAGAACGCATATTTTTGGTCGTTTGTACAGGAGTAAATAACGTCCCTTAGCTGCATTAATGAACTTTTGGGAAAAATATACGGAGCAGACCCTAGCCTTGTTTTAGAGAGAAATTGCCCTAGACTAAACTAGTAAGCTTGTTTTAGGGAGAAATTGCCTTTTATCTAAGAAGAAAGATAACACTAGTCCCCCTTTTATGAATCGGCCCTCAAATTAAATTAAATGCCCTCTTCCAATTACCCAAAATTTCATTAAGCATATATATGCAGGTGACCATGAACTGGCAGGTATATACTTATGTGAAACTCAAGAATGTACATTTTACTCCTATATAACTGTGTAATTTGCCATAGTACGTACAATCAGCTTATGGAGCAATTTCAACCACTATGAGTGGAATGAAGGTAGTAACTACATTTTTAACAATTTTTTGCCCCCTTTATGTGCAAGAGTTCCCAAAAAACCCTGAAATGCCGCCATTATCAATTTTTGATGACAAATAAAAAATGACCAATTATGACGTGTTTGCAAAACGTTAAAATTGTCCGCATCACATATCGACGTATTTGCCGACAATTATAGTCTAGCATGCACTCAGCATCGGTCTGCATTTTGAAGTTAATTGTCGTTTACTTTGTCAATATCTATAAATTAGAAGTTATTAGTGAAAATAGAAATTGAAACTTATTATTTAACTAAATCTCTCAAGATACAGTTACGAACCACATGGTTAGTGGTGGTCATTAAAGTGGAGTTACATTATTCTTTCTTCAACCTCTTATCCCTGACTTATAAGAGACGGGTTACTTGTATATCTTCACAAATACAGATAGCAAGTTTAAATACCAAAGATATTCTTAAGCACAAAGAATAACTATCCCATTTACGCTCAGATAATTTATAAATACGCAGTTAATTTAGGAACATATAAATTCGCGGTTTGCAGTGTACCTTTCCCGTATTATTATGTGTGTATATTTGTAGTAAACAAATGTAGCGTCGATGTGTCCAGAAAGTTGTGGAAATTATTCAAGAATCATACATCGCATTCTTTATTTCATTTCTCAGAAACTTGACACGATACCAATGTAGTTCATACAAACGGGGCTACTGGTTGTTTTCTTTCCCTGAAACGAGGACGCAATGGAAAATGAATTCTCAATAACTTCCACGTCTAAATTTCGTCGTCACCAAAGTGAGATTATCTTCAGAAATACCTTTCATTCCAGCTGTTGCATGAATAAATATCAGTTTGATATTATTTGCTTTAATATTTAATTATTTCCATATTTATGAAGTACGATTTTAATCAGCTCAGAGACCGAATGATATAGGAAAAATCAAGGGAGAACCGGTTAGCGACGTTACACAATACAAACCGATTCTTATAGAAGATGTTCAGGTTTTCACGCCTGCGTAAATCGACTGTAGTCACCGACGCTAGTCACCGACGGGCCTCGCGCCTGTGTAGTACATTCCTATTTAGCAAAAACCACAAACTTGCGTATTTATGCGCTCGATTCAACCACGGCTGACGCGACTCAAGTTTAAAGAACTGATGCAGTATACACCCAACCGAATGAAAGTAAATCTTGTGTGGTCATTGTACATGTCATGCATACCATGTTGTACGAGCCGGCAACTGACCTGTGAGTAAAACACAGGTTCTGCGCATATAATTAGTACAGCAATCAATACTCCCTTGGTTCCCTGCGCCAAAATAGCCATGCATATTTGCAATGGCAACGTAGTAAATTCAAGTCACCCTGCATAGATGAGAAAGTGTGTTCAGAATTGACTAAAGTAACACCGACACAAATTGTACATCTCGTATTCAATTCTACCCCGCAAATCTACGATAATTTACTAACAGTTACGTTACTAACACAAAAACAACACACCCACTCACAAACGGAAATCTGATTTGAATTTGTTAGATTCCGATGGACGATGGATGGATTGGGTAATCTATTGAGCATATATTTCCGCCCACCTGAGGTTGAATAAGTCTCTCGAAAAGTCATGAACACATTCCGGAATTACCGAATCTTCCCAAAGGTGTATCACAAAAATATGACGTCCAGAGTTGTAAAGGCTGACTCAGAGATTTTGACAAATAGATTGTTTGGTGTAGTTAAATTAAAAATAGTCATCTGCAACTAAAGATAGTTTACCTAAAATACTTAATTCAAAATTAGAGATCAATCGAATTTTCGTTTCATGCAGTAAAATTTATGAACGATAACAGTGTCATCGGTTACCGTGTATAACAAATTTCCGGATCCGGAATTTTATAACAAGTTGTGATTTTCATATGAAGACTTCATGTGAGATTAGTTATTCACTCGGTGATTAGTTATGGACAAGCATGATTTATATGCAAAAACACGATTTGTTGAAAAATGAGTGCGCCTCATCGCGCAATCTCCAGTGCCGCTTTAATGAGCGGCGCTCGTCATCCATCATCGGAACCAGTTGCGATGAAGTTTGATCGTGCGATTAAACTTTTTACTTCAAACTAAAAGAGAAACCGTGAAACACATAGGTTTGGTGCGACGTCACTTTTACACTTTATTGGAATGAGACATTCCATTTTAATACCGTGTGTTCCCCCAAAGGCAAACACTTGGTGACAGGCCCCGCCATAGGTTTGAACAAAGCACGTGGATACTTTTATTCTTGTGGTAAGGTAAGAGGGACTGTTAGCTAAGTCCTTGAAATGTTTAAAGGTCAATGGTCAATATTTTAAGATATGACCCAGAAATCAAATACGAAGGACCCATTTTAATCAAATTGAGGCGCTATTAACTACAAATACGGCACTGTACGTTTTGCGCCCTGAACCACCAATATGAATCTCATGATTTTACAGGAGAAAAAAAAAAAACAAAACAAAAAAAGGAAAAGAAAAAAAAAAAGATTTTTGTGTTTCATTCTTTGGATACTTTCAAATGAAAATAATTCTACACACGATTTAAATATCTTATAAATATTTCATTTCCCACTTAAGTCGACTAATAAGAAGTAAATTGGCTATGTTTAACATGCTTAAACTACACACACTGATTCCCGTGTAGTGCAATAAAGTTATCTACCAGTTACGACTTGGTTCCACAAACACGGGAAATTTTTGAGTGCAACAAAGTCGTATATCCACCATTATGGCCTAATTAGCCTATAAATGTGCATAAATTGAGCATTATATGTTAAGATGCGCTTTCATGTTACTTCTGTGTATAATTTAGTATGAGCTAATATTGAAGTAGAAAAAGGTCGTAACTACATTTTTGATATGTTTTAAGGATTTTTGTGCTGAAATTAGCTTAAAATGTGGGTAAAAAATGAAATGCTCTTCACAAACTATTTTGGGAGATTTTTACTTATACACCTTTTAAAAAAACTATCAGCTGTAACAAGAAATAAAATGTCGTGCAACAAAGTCGTATCTACTAGTTACGACTTTGAGGGCAACAAAGTCGTATCTACACCTAATTAGGCCTATTTAGCCTAATAACTCTGCAATAAATTGAGACTGTCACCTGAAATGTATATCAAATTAAGCGTAGTTAACTACTTTTTCATATTATATAAATAATTCAATTTCGCCAAAAATGTCAGTTACGACTTTGTTGCACTCACATGACGATCTTAACCCAAAATTTAATAACAGAATGAAGATACTGATATTGGTATTGAGTTTTGTATCGAAACATATTTTACTTAAAGTTAAGAATGAAACATTATTTTTAGTAACAAGCAGGTTGCAGCCCAACGCATGTATCATTTTATGTAATGTGGAGTTTGTCTATGACTTTGTCATAGTTTTATATCGTCTTGAATCGTATTTCATCACCAATAAATTAATGTTTTATCATTATCAGTTAAATAATAATTATGTAAATGCAGTTATTTGATCCAGTAGAAGTTTTTTTTTGAAATTTGGGCAAGTAAATATTGATTGCAATCAATATTGTATTTGCCATTCAGTTCTTCATTGCCAGCTCCTCATTTGTAAAATGGGTCCTGCGGGTTACTTGATTGTTGGGGTCATGTCTTAAAAACTATTGCCTCTATCATCACTATGATTTTTTTCAGGGACGTTAGCTAACAGTGCTATCTTACATCACAATAAAGAACAAGTAATGATGCTTTTTTGTTCACAACTTATTGCGGATGACACCAAGTGTTGCGGTTTTTTTTGGACACACTGTACAAGTACTTCCAAAACCCATTATCCCTGAATACTTAATTCTTCCAAACAAGTTGTACACTAACACGAGAGCTTCACAGCAGATAAAACTTGTTGTGCTATACCGAATTGGCCCTTAGACATGGCAAATTCCTTGTTCTATCTAACACTTTCAAGATCCATACCGACTTCGTTTCCGATTGTGATCTCTGATAGTCCCTGGTTGACGAAAAGCTAGCCAATTTTGAACGGAGCTTGTGTTTATTAGTAGTGTCGATATACAATTTGCAAATGGGAGTACCCCAAACAATGTGTACTTATAAAAATACAAGTAATGCTTAAAATACTTGTAAATAAACGTTACAACACACATATAGCTACAGGCAGCTGCTAAAAAATAACCGAGTTCCATATACGCATATGATTTTAAACAAAACCTCCTTCGCAATAATCATAAATGAGCAGAATATGGTCTAGGTGAATAAAGTATCTAGCAGGGACTGTAGTGAAGAAGAGTGCGCTTCCGGATAAAATAGTGAATGTTTGCACACAATTACTTAGACAATTGAGAATCATAAAATTGATGGCAACCCTTGCCATACCCCCTTAATGGACCCCCAGTTGGGTTTCAAGGTTATACAGGGGTCCAAAATTCAAAATGTTCGAATGTGTTGACAAAAGCACATGCGTTGTTATCTTGTTACAAGGATTCCAAAAAGCATATAGTTTTACACTATCTATGGCTTATTGTTCCTGAGTTACGGGGTAAAACTGTAAAAATGGTGAAGACCAAAATTGCCTTTTACTACACCTTTTGCCCCCATATCTCGGTCTCTAGGATCGAAAGTGATAACATTTTGTAAAAATGGCCCTAGTTTTGCAAATAATAGGCCCTACGCGCTGTTTGAATGGTCAGGATTCCAAATGATACCACATATCAACTAAAAAACCAACCCGCGTGCGTTTATTTATTTCGTAATGGTCACAAGCAAAAATGAATTTTGCAATACTTAGTTATACATTATATACCTATGTGCATGTTTTCTATTCTGAACTTGAACAGTTTAACTGCTATCGCTGTCTTCACTCTAAGATGAACTTGTGGAGAATTCTCTGTTCATCTGATACTGAATTATTATCATAGCTTAAATGCGAATAACGTTTTTTTAATGTCCAATAAGAAAGCAAAACGACACCCAAGTTCAAACAAGCTACCAATTCACTGGCACCCCTTTCACACCTTGTTTTGACCTAGAAAACTACACTTAGAATCCACCACGGTTAGAAGAGCGATCTAAATCCCTAAAATTTTCTTAAGACTAAAGAAGTATCACGAAACTTGACTAACTAGAGCGTCAAGAGCCCTCAAACATTAAGGGAAGAAACATTTTAGTTTTCCAAAACCGATAACAGGGTCATAGTGTAACAATAAACGGATTCATAAATGAAGGTAAATTTTATGCTGACAGGTAACCAATACAATGAAATCGATGCGACATGAACATTAGATTCAGTAAATTGGGTTCAAAAACGGCTTAAAACCTTATGTTATGGGATCGAAGCAATTGATAAACTACACACGACTATCTCTATCCAAATTAACATAACATTCGAACTCCCACTTGCTACCCTACCCGTTTTGCAAAATTCACAACGGTTACAGACTACCGGACTTTCATTGGAAGACCCCCATAGACAGCAATATAAATGGACCATGTGAAAAAATGGGCGAATTTTTCGATTTCTTTGCTGTTCCTCTCGTTCAAAAACAAAGACATAATGGAGAGAAACCAAAGACACGATAAGAAAAATTGAGCAGGTTTCAAACTGTAACAACAATTCCAAACACTGTCTTATGGTCACAATAGACTGCATTGGAATGTTCCACCAATGTTTCCTTCAAAATAAGTCGAAAAAGAGTTAGTAAGACTTTTCAGGAGTACTCCAGGAATATATTTCCTAGAATGCCACCCATCCAACACATGGAAGCATTATTAAAAAACTTGTGTTACATAGAAACTGTTTCTCTTTCTTTTCTCATTCAACCGAGAAACACTAGTTTGCAAACAACAGGCGTAGGTAGCTACGGGGCAAAAAAAATGCTCCCCACACTTTGTGATATAATGTTTCCCATTCATTGGAAAAGAAATTTATTTCCTTGAGTGATACAATTTTCAATGGCTTCGATATAGCGTGAACGACATTCTTATGTTTTGGGTTAGGGAGATGACAACGAGTTAGGCTATTTTCACAGTCAAATCAACTCCATACCCCCGACTCTGAAATTCACTCATGAGTGGTAAAATACAGAATGCAATTTCTAGACTTAACTCTGTACAAGATGTAAAGATCATAACGCGCAGGTTCTAGATATAAGATGTTTCAGTAAACCTTGTAACAACATTTTCAATTCTTTCTAGAGGTTCGTCCCACCCAAATTCATGCTTCAGGGCAATGATTAAAGGTGATGCTATCATATATAATTCGAAATTCCAGTTCGAACAGAAATATAGAGCATCAAAATGATTTCTTTATCTCAACTTCTCAACACGAGGATAGAAAAAACGACAATACTCCCGTGCCTACAGACATATCATACAAAGAAGAAATGTTTACCTAAAGATGTTTCGAAAACACCAACGAAATTCCTCTAGTTTTCTGCACGCATCAACTTCCCACAGAAAAAGTAAATGCAAACATTAAAAGGCACTCACAAGGAATTGGCATTTTATTTCAAACAAACCACAATCTGTCGAAAATCTTTCCCTTGCCCCCCTACATTGGCTTTAAACGTACTCAAAACCCGGAGAAATGTACTTTATTCAGAGCAAAGATTAACTCTACACCAAAATTCAATCAAACATTTCATTGACTCCGACCGGGCCTAATATAGAGGATGCTAACTCTCAAAACCGGAATTTGGCCCCTATGTTCTCCACTACTAAGAGATCTGATATCTCTGTTAGAAGAAACCTATTTTACATAGTTGCATTTTAATTTATGATTTTTTCTACTAATTTCTGTGCACTTTTAGTTGGCAAACTTTTTATACGGTTCTGAACTTAGGGAGACCTGTACTATATCATATTGTTATTTTAGACTATAGGCCTAAATACCCATATAAAACCCACGCCTTAACCCGAGCACGCATAATGGGATTCATTTTAGTACTTTTTTCGTATACAAATTAAATAACAGTACAAAGTAGTCTATGTTCTGACTACTGAAAAACACATTGCTTTAAAGAAGCATTGTATTATAGTGCAAAAGTTATGTTATTGCGTTCTGAATATAATGACCTGTACTATCATTGTTATTTTAGACTTCATCACTATAGGCCTAATATGAAACCCTATAAAACGCAAGCTCACCCCAGCCGCATATGGGATTCATTTAAGGACTTTTTTTCGTAAATGGGGGCCATGTTTCAAACTATATTAAATTTACATGCTTGAATTAAAGAAGCATTTGAGTCTAGTTGCAAACCAACAAAACCAAATTCTGTTGTTATTTCCATACTTTTCTATAGACCGTATTCAAGCCAGCCATGTTGGTGGACAAGATAGACGCATTTCCATTACTACAATACTTCACCTTCAATGATCCCTGTGCAATGCGCTAAACATGGATCGATGGACCGCTTAATGTATTGTAGTCCTGGAATCAATGTATGCATCTTGTCCACCAACATTCCTGGTGGCTGACGTCAATTGAATACGGTCTACAGTGAAGATTAAACCTAATATAACACTCTGGTGTGCTTGATTTCCACACGTCCAACATGATGTATATGTCGCAAGAAATAATGGACAATTGAACATGTATGGTCCTGTGTATATATTAGCCTAAATTGGGCACATATCACAATCAAGCCGAGCACAATGTTCGCTGGGGAGATTAACAAAAAACTCAATTAATTTGGCTATAGTTTAATCGAAACGCGTCCTACAACAGCTTATCCACTGAGTTTATCTTAAAAACTAAGGAACTTCTCTGGTGTATATATTCACATTCCGGCCACGAATTCTTATGAAAAAACCACATATAAGCCTCCATGTGCATGCTCACTTATATGCAGAGAAAAAAGTTCTACTACCTTTAGCAAAATATTGACTATACACAGTTTTCAATAAGTTCATAAGAATAACTAAAGCACTTGTTTTGTTTCCTTTTCTCCACAAAATGTTCCATAATAACTAACCAGCAGATTGCGTAACTCTCATCACCGCCTTTAACAAGAAAATTGTGGTAATCAAAATAGAAAAATGAGTTGTGAATGGCAGCTGTTTTCAAAGTATTTAAAAAATTGGTTTGGGTCCTTTTTAAAATTCTAGATGGCTGCCCTTACTGAATGACTTATCGATTATATTAGTAAGCTTATAATTTCTAGAACCATGAAAACATGGTATAGGGGGCATCAAATTATACCTTCAAGTCGCATGATTGAGATTACGTTTCAAATGTTCAATTTAAGAGGTGGCGGACATTTTGAAATGAAAGTGGCCTGCCATAATAAATAACTTATGGGTATTATTTTTGGCTTATTAGATTCCTTGCCTATGAAAACCTGGGTATAGACACCAAAATTATCACTCTGCGATCCTCAGAGACCGAGATATGGGCAAAAGTAATTTTAACTGGCGGCCATTTTGAAAAATGGCGGCCATCTTGAATGCATCCCAACTTTTGTTTTGGTAACATGTAAAATATCATTCAGAATGGTCCTACAAACAAAATGATACCACTCGTGGAGGGTCTTGGGGGTGCATGGGGGGCTATCGTAGCTCATGCACTACTAGTTTTACAGTTTTTACCCCATAATTCCAAAACTATAAGTCGCAGGTAATATAAACTATACCGTTTTGGAACCCTTGTAACCAGACACACATTACTGTGTGATTTTCAACACTATCGGAACATTTAAAATAAAATACCCCTATGTAACCTTGAAATCCAAGCTGGGGGCCATGAAAGGGGTGTGGAAAGTGCTTCCATCAATTTTGTTGATTATCAATGCATAAAGTACTTGCAGTCCCCGGGTTTCGCGATCACCTGGCTTTTTTAAAGCACTACTTGTTTGAAAACCATTTTTCGCGATTACCCAGCTTGTAGACGCGAATCGCTAACCGCTCGCTGGCCTGGCCCCAGCTACACCCACCCACCAAGTTTCTTGAACGTAAGACCCCGGCGGCCCTCCAAGAAAAAGGGCGGACAGACCGACAGACAGACAGACAGATAGATACACATGGCCTATTATAATATAGATATGAAAAAAATACATTACTTCTGGGATCACGTTATTGTTGGAAAGAAACATATTTAAAGGGACACAAACGCATTTTAATAGAAAAATGTTTCACCAGCTCTACCTTTTTAAATATTTGGAATGTATACAATACCAAAGTCTCCCTTGAAGTTAATAGGCTGAAAAAGCCATCTTCCGGTGTGACATGTGATTTCTCTATAGGATAGGGGCTGGTTGGGCATCAATTTTCAAACTATTTTTCGTGTTCTTTTTGTATCCAACTCAGAAAAGTTCTCAGTAGGTTAGGTCTTCACAAGGCAATCATGTGTTACTTTGAAAGTCTCCTTGCGTAGAAAGCGAGAGGTAGAGTTGTGAGTAGCAAGGCTCCCCCTTTGAAAATGTTGATGGACGACTGAAGGTAGAAGACGGATATTCAATTTGAAATCAAGCTCTTCTTCGCACCCTTTGACACTGCGACGGACATTTTGACATAATCTTTACACTCGCAGTTACATACTTTTACATTTAGTGGTCGTTTCTCTAGTATCTACGGTGTACACGTCCCTAGTGCAACAGCTCGTCTTCGCGATAGCGAAAGGGACTGGGTCGAGACATGTAGCATTTTCTCGCTATGAATCATTTACTTGATCATGTGTGCATTAGTTGGCCTACATAATGTTTTTAGAATGTCAATGAAAGACTAATTAATTAGTGGCGTTGGTTTAGGCAAGATATAAGCCCTTTTAGTTCAATTTGCTCTGAATTCACTAATTCACGTGTTTTTAATCTTTTTTTCCTTTAAAAATAAGTACAAATCTACAAGCAAGTACTTCAAGACGACGTTGACCCATATTGAAAACCGTTATACCGTTTTCGCCTGTATTGCGAACTTGAATGGTACTAACAATAATTGCTGTATGAATGAAGATCTTTAAGTGGATTATATTACCTGATTACTGGACGGGAAAATAACACAATAAAAAATTACCTATCCTTCGCAAAGAGATCAGTGGCTCTTGATCACTTAACTTCAATTGCAATCTCGACGACAGCCTGTCTAAAAAAAATGGTACAATCAGAAAACATATTGGTTAAATATGAATTTCATACTAAGATCACTCTTACTTGATATAATAATTAAAGAACAAGACCAGGCTTTCCAAATGGGTTTTGTTTTCATCTTATTTGCTTTTGTCTATCCCATATATTATACATTTATTGCGATCATGCAAAATCGATTTTGTGCCCTTTTAATCATGGGCAGAGTCTTGCCAGTTATGCCATCTGTTTGGAATGCTTCAACAAGATTGCAACTTGACCAGAGAAACAAAACCAGATTAAAGTAACAAGACGTCCTAGTTTTATCGACACACGTTTAATCATCAACATATCAGTTCAATGATACATAGATATCTTCTTTTCATAAATAATAACAATACAAAGATTATTTCACGACATGAAATGAAACTTTGAATTTATTGCAAAATTTGGTACTGTTAATCATGCCAGAAGGAATGTAATTGCACAAAATAAACACTCCAATCCAAAGAAAACGGTTTAAAAATATCCACGATCTTTGTGCATTTCCAATTTTTAAAGTCCAACAAAAATTTGAATTTGGACATCAAGTAGCAAGTGTTGCTAGGAATTTGCGTTTCATGATATTTCAATACATAAAAACTCTCTGCTCCAGGTTGCTGTACGGCAGACTGTACGCTCATGGTTCTCTTCTAGTTCTAACAAAACAACCAGTATTCGAATGTTAATTCACTTTATCTTACGCCAGAACTTATTTATCATAACTTCCACCATTACGTAGCTGTTTTCGATATCTTTTAGAGTTTTCTTTAGGAATAATCCTTTTTAAAGATTTTCCATATCTGCTCAAGTGTGAGTAACTTATGTTTAACAAATTCGTTCACCGGTTTCACTCAACCAGAAAGTGGCCCCAATTCGATTTTGTGATCCCAGTAAACTTGAGTTATCTCTCGATTGAACAAGCACATGAGATGAAACAAAAAAACCTGGAAGCCTGGTTTTTCTCTTTAATAATGGATCTACCAACGACTTCTTATGTTGAGATATAATATTGCAAAAAAATCGGTTTTGATTGTACCATTTTTTTGAGACAGGCTTCTTTCAATTTATTCCTACTTATCCAAAACGAAAACTGCAAGAATATTAGTCCTAGAAAAGTTGAATGTTAACAACCCAATAGTCCTTTACTGTTATAACATGTGTTTGTCATAGATCTCTTAATAATCACGACCATTGGTCTAAAGGTAACAATAACTGGCAGGTGTGAGCGCTTAGCAGCAGTAGATCTTGAAGACATTTAAAGGGAAACAATGGAAAGCCAGTTACTTCCCTTTCTTGTGCAATTTGGGACTTTTATTTTTAATAAAAACACGCATCGGGTATGGGCAATACCTTTTTTGATAATGTCATGGCGATCCTGTTAAATGTAACAACGACTCAAACATACGATACCCTGAAGATTAGAATATGCAATATCACTGAGAACTACGGAAAAGAACATGTGGACTACAAAATTTTTTGATTGCAGTACCGAACAAAAATACTGACAGGAAATGGACATTGTACAACCATATTCATATTTCAAGTAAATAATAACGTTTTCTTACTTCCATGCAAAAAGTCGAGATAATATCAACAGTCCGTGCGTTAGAAAATATGTTTCATTTTCTTTAACTCAGAATCCATATTTCGTTTTTATTTCTACCAAGCCGATAGACTGTTTATACAACACCAGTGTATTTCAGAATTCGAAGCGTTAACGGTCCGGGTGCAGATTGGGTTTTCATCATTTACAACAATTATAAAGATTTCAATGATTCCCTATTTTCAATGTAACACAACCTCGCTATGATGATTAAGATAGGTTTTCCTTTCCTCATCCAAGAGTGTCAAATACTGTCGTATACGATATTAATTGTCCACTGGGTGGTTTTGTATCCTTGGTTTTCCAAAATTGGCGAACTATATGTATAATAAATACCAGCGAATTATATATGAGCCCGATATTGAAATACTATCATTTAGTAGACAAGAATACCGATATAGATAACCCCGAAGCATTTTTGGGACTCGGTAATTTTAACACTTTTTAGACTTGAGTTTCAATAATTAATTTCATTACGTTGGGGGTTATTTCAATCACTGACTCAGTTGCACACCCTATATCTTTATAACAATAATCTTATCTCATTATACCAGCTTGGTGTATTGTGGGCCTTGGTCAGTAGAATTTTGAATCTGCATAACAATCAGCTTGCCACATTGCATGAAGGTTTTATTTTCAAGGTCTTGTTCCAAAGTTAGTTACATTGCGTCTTCAAAACAATCGGATAAGTGTAATTGTTTTGGTGATGTGTTTGCTATATGACTCTTTTGAAAGATCTGCTCTTCAAAATAATATGTTACCTCCCTAAAAGCTGAATTTTTAAAAGGTTTGCAACAGATAGAGACTCTCCTCTGCACAGCAACCAAACCACCTTAATAGCTTACCGTTTCACTTGTTTCTAATCTACGTCAACCTCGCTTGAAAGTGCTTCACCTTTATGAAAACATATCACCCCCCTCATTGTCTGTCAGTTTTCTTTTACGGTCTTCGGTATTTAATTATTCTTCTCCTTGGTCCATAATTCCCTAACTCGCTAACCCAGTGGCATTTTTTAATGGTCTTACTCAGTTACAGTATTGTATCTAAACAAAAACCAACGGAGATCGCTTGATGTTGGTTTGTTTGACGGGTGTTCCCTCTTTAAGCAATCTATACCTAAATGACAACCACCTGGGAGCTTTACATGCAGGTTTATTCCGTAATTTGGCACATTTGAATGACATTGGACTTGCGAAACAACGTCTGCTGGTCATTGAAATGGAGACATTTGTTGGACTGGACGCTATGGATGCTCTTTATCCAAAATAATAGTTTGGTTGATTTATTCAAGTTTACTTTTCAATTACATGCCAAAATTTGCAAAGTGTTGGAGATCTGAGCAATAACTCTTGGGAACATGCCGGACAAATTATGTTCCCCGCAAACCAAATAAAACTGAGATCGATCTTTACTGAATGATTCACATGATACTAACACTGGATAGCTGGATTTTTGACAATGCAATTGCATTGCGAAGTTGTAATAATTTCAGGCAAACCAGGCTTATCTACTTTGCACAATTTGACTAGCCGTAAAATTGCAAGTTTTGATTTGAGCAACAATCGTTTGAGCAAACTACGCCATTTGTGTTTAAAAATATGGACAAACATTATTTCTTCTTTGCATAGTTCTTTCTTATCGTGATCCAAAACACTGGGTTCTCAAATATGATCCAGCCAGAGGATGGGTACAACGTCTGGCTGCTTCATGAATTCCGCAAAGGGCTTTGTTTTTTTTTGGTGCATTGTTGCTCAAGCGGTGGGCAGACCAAGAGGTGTTCCATTGTCTGGGGTGCTGTCCACAACACAGGTTAGTATCCTGATCTGCTTCACAGATTAGCACCCAATTCGCCAAGAAAACCTTAGATCGACCAGTTTGGTTCGAAATCTATGAGGCATCGCCATTCAGCCCATGAGGAGTCAGTCAGGTGGGAGAAATGCTCACAAGGTTCAATAACGATAGATGTTACTTGGTGATGGCAAGTCTTTCTGTCAAGCGGGACTCTCGTTACTCCTTAGGAGATGTTGCAGAGGTTGGGACTTTGCTTAACAACAACTCTATCTAGCTTAAGGCGGTTGGCACAAGAAGGTATCTGTCCAGCATAGGGTGCTTCACATTGGATACTGGCAGCTACGCCTCTTGCATGCTCGATACGCTAACGGATGTCTGGGGAGCAATTCTGCTAGGAGACAAGTTTCCGTTGGTGTTGGACGGAGGCCTCCTGTGATAAGCCGGCAGGAGGATTAAAGGATGGATCAAGCCTTCTTGGCATGGGTTGATCGTTCCCATACAGGCAGGATACTCTGCACATGAGTAGCATAGTTAAGTAATCTGATGAATGAAGTTACAATGGGAAATTTGAAGAGGTATATAATATTAAAGTCCTTCATATAAAAAGAACTTGTTGAGTGGAATAAAAAGAGTCTATAGTAATCAGCAGACTTATTTATTCTTAAATTCGACAGTAACACCTTAACTGATTTGAGGATGATTCATTGATCGTTTATCAGAGCTCGAAGTTCTTGATATGCAGCACCAACTGATTATACTATTGCCAATAAATATTTTTTATTAATATGACGCGTTTGCGATTTGGCAATTATCACACATTTCATACACAAAATTGCAAATGGAGTCTTAGTATCACCTCATGTGGAAACTCTAGATTTAAGGTTTTAATAATTTATTACCTGGTTACAAATCTCTTATAGGAGTAGAAAACTCAACAATATTTAGTAAGAGAAAAAGTGAAACCTGTTGTTTACTAAAAAAAATCCAAATGTTTTTCAGCAACATCGTTCAGGTTTATTGACATGTAAAAAATGTAAATGACATTTTCCTCGCACATCAATGTGGATTTTGGCTGTTTGCTAATTTTTGCAATGGATAGTATTTTTCTTCGATGTCTTTGATTACAATTCTAACAAGGTCCAAAGATTGCTAATATCGCATCTTTCACTGTCAGATTTCCTGATGGGAGTAGACATGGTCTTGCTGGCGTCGGCTGATGTATATTATGCAGATTATTTTCCTTCGTATTCTGCAGGGTGGAGGAAAAGTGTTACTTGTAAGCTTATCAGCATCCTCTCGATATTGTCAAGCGAAATGTCTGTATTTTTTGTTACATTGATCAGTTTCGATAGGTTTCAGGGGATCAAATATCCCTTAAGTGTTCGTCGTTTAACACCAACATCTGTAAAGGTTTGTTTGGCGATAAGTTGGTTTATTGGGATGATATTAAGTGTTATTCCAATCGTGCTTTCTGGAATGTTTTCTGACATTTTTGAAGTTTCTGAAGTTTGTGTTGGTATTCCAATAATACGAAGACCTCTGAGCTCATCCACCACGAATTTTGCTGAAATTAAAAGTCTTGACGTAACCATTGATACAGAATTTTCTTTTGATGATTATTTTAACCTCTACGATGTATATATTGTGAAAGAGAGTTCGTCTTTGCTGGAATTTGTCTATGAAACTGTGGACGTTATAGGCACACAATTAGCAACATATTTTTCTGTAATAACGTTTATCGGGCTCAACTTGAGCTGTTTTATCTTCATTGCTGTGCTTTACATACAAATTTTTCAAGCCGCCAGAAAAACAGCAAAACGATCAGGAAGAACACAAAGTGAAAAAGACGAAATTCGAATGGCAATTAAAATGTCCACCATAGTATTTACAGACTTCTGTACCTGGGTTCCGCTGATATTTGTATGTATTCTCGCACAATGTATCTCAGTTACTATCGCATACGCTTGGACCGTTGCATTCGTAATACCAATCAATTCGGCCATTAACCCATTTCTATACACCTTAGTAACGCTTATCCCTTAATATAATGAGTTTTTATTTAATACAATGTTGTCCATAAAGTTGGAATGACTTTTTTCAGACCCAATCTTAAAAAGTATTTCTATTTAAACGCCTCAGTAATCGTATTAGAGTAGGTGAGTGATTACATAATGAGTCCCAACTACTAGGTGAAGTGAATCAATGCATAATTTTAATTACGTAACAATGCCTTTTGTTGGGAGCTATAAAGTGCCAGACGTCTGTTATTTGTTCCTTTTCCCTGCTCTAAGTCTATGTGCAACGAGTTAACGTTTTTCAGAGTTGGTTGTTACCGTTACAACAACAAAAAAAAAACACACACAGGTTCTCTAGGCTATGCCTCGTCCAACGGCAGGGCTTGCACGGGAAGGTTACTAACAAGCCAAAGTCGCTGATTTCCTCGACATCAGACATCATCGAGCTGTGAGTTATTTGAGGCCACTAAAATCTCCAGGACCGTCACTATTGACTACTAGACGAGATGATCGCCGACTGCTTAATCTGTGCCGTAGAGCTCATAAAATGCCAACGAGCCGTCTTCGTCGTTTGTTGAGAAGACACTGGAATCAACGCTTCCCGGAAAAATGTAAATCGGAGATTGCTTCAGCATGGTTACAGAGCAAGACAAATGACCAAATGTCCAAGCCTAACCGTTCACCACAGAGTTGCTCGTTTTCGCTGGGCTAGGGAGCACAGAAGATTACAGCTTGGACACTGGCGACTTGTTGTCTTTATGGACGAGAGCAGCTAAGTCTTTGACCGTCAAGGTGGAAGACAAAAAGGTTCGTCGATTACGTGATGGGAACATCCGAGATGACTGTATTCAGGAGTCGACTCAATGTGGTGGCGGCTCAGTGACGGTATATGGGCCGGTATTCATTTTGGAGGAATAACGTCACTGCCTGTCACACGCAAGAAGGGTTTATGCAAACAATTTTCGGTTGCAAGACGACAACGCCACGGCCGCACAGGGCCGCTGTAGTGAGACAATTTCTTGATGCATACCATGGACTGTTTGCTCCCCTAATATAAACCCTATTGAGCATGCCTGGGATGCCTTGGGCCGAGCCATCAATGACAGGGACAATCTTCCTCAAACTCTACAGGAATTAGCTCAGGCTCTCACCGATGAATGGTACGCTCTGTCCATTGACATCATAAACAACCTTGTGGACAGTATGCCACAACATCTTGACGCACTGATTCATGCCAGGGGTGGTCATACTCGATATTAGTGACTGATTGACATTTAAAATAGTACTATTGAACATTTCGATGCAGGAAATCACCCAAGAATTTGTTCTCTGTAAAACTGACTGATGTGAACAAAATTGTTACAAAATCTGCTGTTCAAATACCCCTTTTCCTTTCAGGCTAAGTACACAATTCTTAAAGGGTTAATTGAGGACTATATATATACGTTCATGGTGATATGTTCGGCAGAGACTGATCAATCAAGTAGTGTAGCGATATACACCCCCAGATAGCATAAATAACTCACACTGTAATAATCATTTCATAAAAAGTGGTACAAAATATTTTATTCCAACTTTATAAGCAACAGTGTAGAATTAAAGAGCAATGTCATTCTATTGACCTCCCATCATGTCGATAAGTGCTCGCCGATAATAGATGCGTGTTTCAATTAAAGATTGCACACTTTAAGAAGTTCCACTTTTAACGGGGTGGGAGGGTGGCTGATATTAAATTTTTGAAGCCGCCTTTGGATTAATACGTAATCACGATATCTTTATTTCCTCATTCAAAATCGGTTGAAGGTGGAAAGCAAACTCAACCGTAAGGCTTGTTTTGTTCTTATGAATAACGGTAAAAATTCCGCACCGAGCGAGGATATATAGGTTACCGCACAAATGATCTGAATTTTACGTAGTAAAACACATTTATTATGAATATTATCAAATGCAGTGGTTCAAGAATTTGGAATGTCCACAATTACAATGGCAATAACAATCATCAAATATCTTTATGAATACTAAATACTTATTATTAATGTCCAATTTAAATAAGCGTTGCAGTTCAACGATATGTCCTCACAGCGAAGACTCCAAAATTACATCATGCAAAGTGATATAAATCTACGATATATAATCCATGGGAATGATCTTCAGAAAATAACACGTAAGTGACCAAGGTTTCACTCCCGTTAGTGTCCAAGGGGGGTTCATTGAAGGAATTGTTGCAGCAATTTTATACCACATGTGAAGGGTCATAAGACAACAACAGATCAGTAATAACAATGAATTTGGTCTGTAAAGTAAGGGCAAAACATGGTTTTCAAAACACGCAAACATTGCTTAAAATATGGAAAAATTCAAATGAGCCTTGAGCTTACATCAATTACTTTGAAAACTTATGTTGATATCTACTCTAGAAGACCTAAGTTACATGATTTTTATACTTAACACACAACTAGCAGTTTTAGGCAATTCTGTATTTTTACGGGGTTGCAAAATACATACCATTTTCCCATAGAGTTTGTACAGTAACGGTTTAGCAACGCCCTCGATGAAATTGTCTGTTTTCAGCACATAAAGAGTTAATTATTTTTAATATTTTAACTGTATATATTTGGGGGTATTGCCACTTTGAAGCAGGTTGGCGACCGTCATCTGAAAGTAATGAATACGCTACATAATAGGGAGGTTGCGAAGAATAATGAATGACTAACGCGAACACCCATTCTTACGCGTGTCTATTCAAAATCAATCTCTTGTGGCAAGAGTTTCAATAGACAGGGGTAACAATGGGCGTTCGCGTTAGACGCTTGTGGTTCTTCACAACCTCTTCATCCTCCTTTTGGGTCTGACCACTGACCTCTACACATGGATAGCGGGCTGCGCACAGTTGAATCTTCGCCGAGTGAAACAACAGGAAGTTGGTTTTGGACCTCTACAATATGGCGGAAACAATGCACAAACCTGTATATATTTATTAATCTTTCCCTGGAGATGGCCAGCGCACGATAGTGTTGAAAAAAACCCCATGTGCGCTTGGCCGGATTCGAACCGGCGACCTTCGTATTACATGCACGACGCTCTAACCGACTGAGCTATCAAGCAGGGGTTGGTAGAAGAGCGATAGATATCATCTATAGGTGTTAGGTTCGAAAGGTGTCCTTCGCTTTCCTACCGGATAGCATCAGAACTGTATATTTAACATATACGATTATATTTTTTATTTCAATGCACAAACCTGCTGGTGCACATATTCCACACAGATGTTCTATTGCTGGACAAGGTGTATGCATTGTTTCCCGCCATATTGTAGAGGTCCAAAACCAACTTCCTGATGTTTCAATCGGCGACTCTGACCCGCTATCCATGTGTAGAGGTCAGTGGATCTGACTGGTATGTGACATGTCAACATAATCGAAAGAGCGCCCACAATTTTCCAAATATGTTGAGATTTTGGCACAATTGTATTGGTAATTGGCTAGTAAACTATATCTGTGAATGGTAGAGCTCAACATCCTCTATGTGTTGCAAACGAAGGAATTTTGTAATTAGAATAATTAATACTGGAGATCTCCGAGAATAATTCAAAGGCTACCGGAAACGTCCTTCCAATATGGAATAGCCGTGAAATTGCACCATGTACGTGTCTCTGCTCATCCATTAGTTGTTCCATCGGTTCAGACAAGTCAAATTAGAGGTAATTGTCTTGAGATGGCACTATTTCATCATGGACGGACATAAACTTAGCATTTCCAGCTCGCAGGTACAATCGGGGATTATTTTTTTTATTATAAATACGCATTTTGAGCATTGTCGTTCTCAGGATTACTAGACAATTACCAATACAACTATGAAAAAATATCAAATTTTGAAAATTGGCCGCGCTCTTCAAATGTGCTGTTGTTGCTTTAAAGCTAGTGTAACGATCTCTGTGTTAATGGATGAATTTAATCTATGTGATATTTGGAGGCATTGTCATCCAAATTTAAGGCAATGTGCTAAGCATCAGTACAATCCAAGGGTTCTTACTAGATTAGATTTTATTCTTGCCTCTGAAGACTTTATTGATACTTGCACTAGTTCCAAAATCGTTTCCGGCATTTAATCCGATCAATCTGTTGTCACAATAGTTTTTGTTGATGGTAAACCTTTAAAGGTTGTGGTTATTGGAAACTTAATTGATGCTGATTTAATTAATTTAGTTAAAAAGAAATAAAGTTTCTGACTGCAACCCAACTATTTTGTGTGATTCCCTTAAATGTTCAGTTGCTGGGGTATATATTGCAGAACGTATGTATTGAATGTACGCAAGAAGAAAAGGAATTGTAAGAAATCAAATTTAATGGAAGATATTGAAAAGGTCAAAGTTCAGATTCATGATAATCCATCTGATAAATCTTTATTTTTTTGAAAAATTTAGAGCCAGAATTAACTAGATTTTGGATAATGAGACATGGGGTAAAATAATTCGTTCTAAGATGAGATGGATGGAAGATGTAGTCCAGGGGTCCGTTCCCCAACACGTACTTACGACACTGGTAGCCTACCTTTATACTAAGTAATGCGTAACTTCACTACTAAGTTCATACTGCGTTCCCGAAACTCGTACGGAGCTACCTGACAACTAAAATTTACGACTGAGGTCTACGTCGATACTAGTTGTGACTTAGTACACAACTATTGTGTTCCACGCGTTCCCCAAACTGACACGTAATGCAGTTGTGAACTAAGTCCGACCAAAAGTTACGCACAAAACTACGTCTACTCGGGGGTAGACTTAACACACACGTAAGCTAAGCAAGCTTAAGCAACGATTTCATTTAATCGAGGAGGAAGAAATGAATCCCAAAATACAAATTCAAGATTATACAAACCAATGGAGGAGGTTTTAAAGACTACAGGCTTACACCACATTTGATATGGGCCGGGATATTGGCCTACTATATGAGCTATATGACATATGGAACACCCTCTTATAAGGTACTGAAATAATAGAGTAGATTCCTAGAACGGTTATATATGAAAACCCTGGGGAAAGTAAAATAATAATACTCATAATAATAATAATTAAAATATGACTAAATACACTACTATCTTCTATTTCTAAATTATTGTATACCTCTTAATAAGGAAACTATAGTCTATTTATCATGTTATACCATGTTTATGCATAACTTAAATTGGCATCAAGCTTGTTAAACACATTGTTTTCGTTTAAATTATACTTAAGTTAAAAGTATGGTTTAAAGTTAAAGATTTGTTAATTCTTGGTGATTATATTTTTGTATCAGAATTTTTTTCTGCAGTAATCATGTTTGGAATTTAAGATGGGTCAAGTTTCAAAATTGATTACTTTTTTCTGTATCCCGTTAAAACGTGTGCACAACACTTGTCGGAAGCATAGTATTATTCTCAAAAATTCCTGTTTTTGATGATGATAATGATGTGCTGGTGAGATTGATGATGATGATGATAATCATCATCATTCATCATCATCATCATCATCATCTTCATCTTTTTCTCTTCTTCTTCATGATCATCTTCTTCTACCAAATGAGACATTAAAACTAATAAACTGTAAAAGAACTTTGCCTATATACAGAGAGTGTGTCAAAAGGAACCCTATTCAAAATTATCAGCAAATTTGGGTATTAGTGATACAAAGCTTTTGGGGTAGATCGTGAAAATGTGACCTCATTTGAAAAAAAAGAGAAGGAACACGAAATTAAGAGGCCACAATGCATGGAGAGCTGTGATTATTTTAAGGTGCATTTTAACAAATCGGGATAATATGTTGTCAACTTATAAAAAAAGAAAACGAATTATCTGCATCAACGATATTTCATTAGTAAATGTTCGAGCAATATACCCAAATAAAGAGTGGTCTAAAATAATTATAGAATAGGAAAAAGGCTTTAAAATTAACAGAGCGGTGGAAACCCTTTATGCGGCTATGCTCGTACGAACACCAATCCACTGATAAAACCTTCTGTCTATTGATAGGCCCGGTCCGAGTAATAATTGCCTGTCTACTTAGTACCACTGACCTTTTAATACATTTCACTACGCGAAAAGAACATAAGGAAAACACTATCACGCATACTCGCATACATTATATATGACAGACATGGTCGTCCGAGCGGGCCCGTACGCAGGGGGGGGGGGGTGAGGGGAGTGCGGTCGCCCCCCCCAAATTCCACAAAAGCGGGCAAAAGAGTCCACTTTTTACTGCTTTGTGATAAAAAGGTCCAAAATTTAGAGAAATTTGTTGACAAGAAAGCACCTTTTGGGTGAGATTAAGGTCAAACATTCCCAAAAAGGACATTTTAGGAGGTTAGGTCCACTTTAGCAAAAAAGGTCCATTTCAAAAAAAGGGTACACTTTTTCGAAAGTCCGCACACCCCCAAAATAACTCCTGCGTACGGTCCTGCATACCGAGTAATACTGCCTGTCTTTTTAGTGTCTCCATAAACCTTTTAATACATTCTAATATTGCGAAAAATGGACAATAGCGAAGCACTGCAACACACGCTAGCACACATTTCACCCACAACGTTACTCCCAAGCGTTTAATTGATAGGTTTGGAGTAGAATAGTCTAGGAATGTTCGTAACTCTTGATGCGTTTCACCAGAGGAGAAACCATCTAAGCAGGAGTTTGTGGAACAGACGTAAGTCGCAACTAATGAAATCTTAGCTTGTGCTGAGCATTAGTTGCGACACAAACTTACGCATCAACCTTTGGGAAAGAACCCCAGAGGGTAAGACCCCTCTAGAGCAAAATCGTTGACTTTGTGATAGAAATGTAGCATTTGATACACGCTTAATATGGACCACAACCAATTATTTCAAAGCGGGACAACACCTGGATTTGACCCGTGGTAACCATTTCTCAAAATGGCTGCCATCCACCTTTTCAATGTCTTATTTCGGTTATTAACATGCTTTTGTGTCATTACCCATGTTGAATGCCAAGGTTTCATTTATAAACTTTAATGTCAATATGGATTTTCCAATAGGCGCAATTTGCACTAAGATTGACATTTTTTACACCTAGTTCAAATGATATGACTGGTTTTTGGGTCTATATCTATGTTTTTAAGATCAAGAAATCGGAATATGACATACATTTTGAAATATTTTGAGTCAGTCTTTGTGTTTTTTAATATGGCAGTCATGTGAGTACAAAAACTTGACCATTAAAAGAATAGACAGCCTCTATTAACTTTTGCGATGTTTTTAGGCGTTTACTAAAACTTGCCACTATATATTTAACAAAATGTTCAGCGTTACTATTGAGATAAATGCTGTTAATGCCTTGATTAGCCTGGACATTAAAAACTAATAAAAATACTCTTTTTCCTCATTTAAATGTAGTTCAGTGCAATAGTACAATTGAAGACACAGTGGATGTGGCTAATTTCCAGCAGTTCCTCGATCAGTAGACTGACAGGATTGTTGAGATGGACTCAGGACAGTAATGGCATTTGAGTCGTTTGGCTCGTTGGGCATTGTTACTGCAAGTTTATGACTTTGAGATAATTCATCGTGCAGGCGGGTCAATTCAAAATACCGACGCGATCAGTAGAATACCTCAGAATGTACTGTCGGAATTGCCAAACACTAGTCAGAATCGCATTGAATTGCAAGTAATATCTGAATGGTGATAATAGTGTAACCTCGGTAGCACAACGATGGGTTCCTGTGGAAATTGGGTTCCATTTGATTCGGTCCATACGATGATATCTTCCGTGTAGTTCAAAACCAAATGTCAGGCAATACGTAATTTAATGTTTCAACAAGGGAAACGTTTGGGCAGCAAAAGTGTCGCTAAAACTTAACACCTAGATACCTCACATTCATGACAGTTTGATCTCTCTTATTTCAAGCAGGAACAAAGAAAAGATTCTTTGCAGGCAAGATGATTAGGTTTCTTGAGATAGGTAATCTACCTGACTACAACAAAGATTCACATAATATACTTCTAGAGTTGGGCGTTGTCTTGCATTACAATACTCGTCATATGTTTTAACGCCCTCCAACTTGGGATGTATGTATGTCTCCCCTGCGCATTTCCAAGGTATGAACTTCTTCTGTTTTAAGGAGCAACATTATTTGAATTATTGTTGGAATCATTGACAAAAGTATTCATGCTGTTCCGAATTATTCCTTTGGTGTCCAGGTTTAAGGTCTTACCACTCGCATTATAATTAAATATTAAAATTGATAGAGGACTTAGGAGCGTCCCTCACATAGTTTTGAATTAATATGTGGCCTGCACACCTGCGACCTTACAATAGTTTTAAAATTGGCCCGGGTTTTTTGTCTCCATCGTAAAAATTCTAAAGCTCCTTGCATAACGCGACATTCCCCTTGAAATTTACCCCGTGGACTTCCTGCGTAGCAATTACAACTCGGAATGCATTAATATTTATTAATCTTGCCCTGAAGATAGCCAGCGCACACAAGTGTTAAAACCCCTGTGCACTTGCGGAATCTAACCTGCGACCTCCGTATTAACTAGCACGGCGCTAACCACTGAGCTATCAAGCCTGGGTTGGTAGTGGAGCGATAGATATAATCCCTGCAACACATAGGACATATAATTTACAATACCATAGTGGCCTATTGGCAGGAAATTCGAATTAAATTTCTATGAAATACCTGTAAAATCTTCTGCAACCGCAATCTGTACTCACCCGATCTAGCCAAGAACATCTTATGTCAGAGAACATATTTATACTATACTTATTAATTCATTGTCTCATAATAGACTTCTAACCCATGACTAGCTACGTGTGCAGATGTGTGGATAATATGAACGGTGCCACTGATTACGAGGTTAGTACGATGGTATTAAATGAAAATCTCAATAAAAAATCAGTACTTTCAGTACCGGTACTTGAATTTCGACTTATCTCATGAATTTGATATCTCAACTAAAAAGAACGAGAGCACTTACTGAGACTTATTATAAAATCACATTTTAAGTGCAACCCACGTAAATATTTAGTATAGCTTGCCAAGCTCAAAAATATATTTTGGGCTCATACTTGTGAGGTGGAGGGCTTTGGGAGGGAAGTGCCGAAATGCACTTTGTTATTCAAATAGGCTCGTTGCCATAGCACGGCCCCATGTTTTTTATGGGCAATTTTCAGCTATTTGGATCTGAAAAAGTGAAACTATTGTCCTTTTAAGAAGGTGCCATTGCCTTGACAGTTCAAACGATGTTCAAAATTTCGTTTCATAATCACAAAGCCCTACCTTTGTTCTGTTCACGGAAAAATTTTGCTCAACCCATGCTTTTTACTTAAGGGGAAAAATTTTTTTTGTTGGACCTGGCAACACGGTAAGTTTTACACCTTTGAAACATTGAATTTTTGGGCCTATGTTTGTAAGAGTAAAAATCCACTTGCGCGCTGGTCTACAATATTGACTTTCTGGTTTTGTGAGTAAAACAGACCTTGCCCCAAACATATCTGATGAGAACAGCTTGGGGAAATATATCTATCATAGGCGGGTGTGCCAGAAAAATAGGCATTTTGTGAAAATGCCAATTTCGCTTATGTGAAATTTGTGGTCTTTAATTGGTAAAATTGTTGTGGTGAAGTTGATTTCTGGTCATGTTTGCATAATTGTCAATCATTCTGAATGTTTTGATGAGATAAATCAGTTTATTGCTTGACGGCTGATACAGTGTTGCCAGATGCTCATATTTGTGTGTCCTTTTGTACACTTCCATTAACTATAATCAGTAACATTAAATGGTAACGTTATGTTGCATTCCTGTCCATATTATGTTCCTTTTGTATCTTTCCGAATATTTTAGTAGTCAATCAAAATATGTTTGGGGTGAATATTTGATAGTGTGCCCAGATTCCAACTCTGTTATAATTCAGTCAGGGGGGTCGCGGACATGCAACCTAACGCCAACAGACGGCATCACTTCCGGTGTAACCCGCGTTGCTGGTCTTAGTCCCAAGACTGAACGATAGGAGGGCGCTCTAGCATATAAAGGCTAGGTCTGGTCACGATATCTAAATCTAACTGAACATCTTCCTCTCAGACTCCAACTTAAACTCGCTTTTTTGAAACATAAACCTTGGGAGCTATCAAAAATCACTGACTGGTTCCGAGCTTAATAAACTGTCTCTTAATATATCAAAAACTAACTACATGCTATTCTCATCTCATCATATACTAACCATAACCATCAGTTACCATGAAACCAGCCATCTGTCCACAAGTTCATACCACTAAGTTTCTGGGCATCACCATTGACGCATAACTCACATGGAACCAGCACCTTAAAGGCCGACTCAGAGATTTCCCATGAGGGCGCCCTCAAGATCCAAACAAATTGTGTTTTGTTGCATGTACATAATGCTTGTCCATATACTAATCACTTAGTGAAATCCTAGCTCAATCGAAGTCCTTCATATAGAAAATCAACATCTTGTTTAAAATCTTCCGGATCCGGAATTTTGTATACACGGTATCCGATGGACTGTTATATACCTAATGTTTACGGGCTCAAACGGAATCCGATTCATCTCAAACTTTGGAATTAAGCCTTCTAGTGACTATCTTTAATTCTAGTTGAACTATTTTTAATTAATATATTAAAAATATATTCTGAAATCTCTGAGTCAGACTTTAACTCCAATCTTACCAACCTCACATGCAATAGGTACCATCTACAGAGCAAGACACCACCTACCACCCCACACATTAAAAACATATAACACAATCGTTCTTCCACACCTTACATACTGCAATATCATATGGGCCTCAAACTTCCAAACACGACTAAATCAGCTCAACATCACTCAGAAATGGGCTATCCGTACGATCACTAACTCACCTTACAGAACTCACACCTTGCCATTATTTCATTCCCTCAAGACACTAAAAATAACTGACATCAACAAACTTCAGGTCACACTCTTTATGCGTGACTATCACCATGGCAACCTACCTCCTAATTTCAAAAATTGCTTTGTGACAAATAGACAAATACACAATTACAACACTAGACAATCCGACCAATATCACCTTCCTCTACCCAAAACCACCAAAGAAAAACATATTCTGTACCATGGTGCAAAAACCTTGAACGATCTTCCGAAATCAATCACATCTATCACAAACAAAAATACCTTTAAAGCACGCCTCAAGCTTTTTTACATTGATACATACTATATACCCTGACTTAACGTTCATCTTCCCATCCTCCATTGATCCGCAAAACTCCACTTTCAATTCGTTCTCACTCTCCTCTCTCCCTCCCTCTTTCTCTCTCACTCCCCATCTATCTTTTTTGTTTCTTATCTACTCTCGTTTACCGCCCTCCTTCTACAGTCTGCCGAAGCCTTTTTACCCCTGAGTAAATTATGTTGGACCAATCTCCTCACCTTTCTTTTCTTCACAACTTTTTGTTTGACTTTAACATGCCTGTGCATACGTACATAAATGTGATGCACACATGCATGTACTTATGTGTACGTCCAAGGTACGCATATTATATGTGTATGTGTGTATATATTTGTTTGTGCATTGTGTACATGTATGTATATGTATGTTTTTAATGTGGATAATGTCTGTATGTATGTGTATTCATAAGTTTGTGTGTATGTGATATGTGTATGTATTTTGTCTTTAAAAACTTCTTTTGCCACTTCGGTCATATGGTACTCCCTTAATCGCTTTTTTAAATTTTTGTCTCACTCTTTTTTGTCTCGTTTGTATTTCCAGCATCAAATTTTTTCTTTATATTTCTTGACCGCTTCATAATGTTCATCATTGGATTTTGGTAAGTTTAGTAAGTTACCATTAATAGGGCCTCCACCTCCTATAAGCTCCCGGGAGTTGTCCAGTTGAGTCCTAGCATTCGATATTTCTTCTCCAAGTCATTTATTTATTTTCACATCGTATCTGTTCTACTTTGGTAACATATTCACTTATTTCTTGTATCCATGTATTTGCTGAATAAATGATTTGTTTGATTTGTTTTAGAAATTACACTATTTGCAGTGTGTTAATCACTAACTCCGACGGATTGTTTGGAGTCAATATTTTATTCTTAAATTATCATGCTATTTTTTTTACTAAGAAGTATTGACTAAGGTTCAAGAGGAGATTTGTAATTAACGAGACAGAGACCTGCAAAGCAAAATGCACGTAGAAGTTCCCCAAATTCCCGTTTGGAAATCTCAATGCCCAAATCGAGCAGTCGTGTCCTACCCCCGTATAATTTTGTTAAATATATTACGTTATATGTTTAACAGCTTGAATCAATTAGAAAAAAAAGATACTGGCCATATCTTGTGTGAAGCATTAGTATGGACGTCCGTGCACCAGTTTGTGGGGAACTACTTTTGAGAGTGGTTCTAAGGCTTTGAGATGCTGATCACTTTAAGCCGAGTCCAACCTCACCAAATTGTGGGAACTCTCACTATAGAGTGCGATTTTCAAAATGGCCGCCAAGTTACCTAAATGGAACCAGCTGGTCCAACATATCGCCATAAAATCATAAATGGTCAACAAAAGATCTAAAGGATTAAATCACACAAAATTACAAATAAAACTTGACTTACGTTTCACTTCCCATCCATCCATTGATCTGCCAAAACTCACTTTCACTTCGTTCTCACTCTCCTCTCTCTCCTCCTCTTTGCTCTTCACTCCCCCTGCTCTTTTTTTTTCCTCCTCTACTCTCGTTTACCTCCCGCCCTCCTTCTACAGTCTGCCGAAGCCTTTTTTATTTTACCCCTGCGTAAAATTACGTTGGACATCTCCTCACTTTTATTTTCTTCACACACTTTTTGTGGTTGACTTTAACAATCCTGTGCATACGACATAAATAGATGCACACATGCATGTACTTATGAGTGTACGTCCAAGGTACGCATATTATATGTGTATGTGTGTATATATGTTTGTGTATGTTGTACATGTATGATAAATGATATGTTTTTTATGTGATTATGTCTGTATGTAGTGTATTTATCATTTTGTGTGTATGTGATATCGTTTGTATTGAAGAGTGTAGAATAAGAGTACCTAAGTGTGTAAGAAATGGTTCTAAGCCAAAATAGCACCATTTTTATAACATTTTTACAGGTGATCAAGCGGTCCATTTTCACTCTATTTGGCATAAATTAAAACAACATACAAAATTATAATTTTCACAACCTCTAAAATGAAAAATCCTTGATATTGTCCATTTACTGATTATTGGAAAAAAATGGAGTACTTTTCCTTAGAACTTAAATTGTGGACTTAAGTAACTTCTTATTCCTACACTCTTCATTTTTTCTTTAAAAACTTCGTTTTGCACTTCGGTCATGTGGTTTACTCCCTTAATCGATCCGCGTCTTTAATTTTAGTCTCACTCTTTTTTGTCCTCGTTTGTATTTCCATCATCAAATTTTTTCTCTTATATTTTCCTTGACCGCTTCATAATGTTCAGTTTCACCATTGTATGTTGTAAGTTTAAGTCGTTACCTTAAGTAAGGGCCTCCTCCTCCTATAAGCTCCCAGGAGTTGTCCATGAGGTCCTAGCATTAGTATTTTCTTCTTCCAATGTTCAATTTCATTTATTTTCACATCGTACTGTCTACTTTTGTACATAATTCACATTTATTTCTTTGTTCCATGGTATTTGCCTGAATAAATTGATTTTGATTTTTGATTTGTTTATTTAGAAATACACTTTTTGCAGTGGGGGTTAATCCACTAGCCCTGACGAATTTTCGACGTCAATAATTTATTGTTAAATTAATCATCTATTACTAGAGGGTTATTGAGCTAAGGTTCAAGAGGAGATTTTGGGTTAATGTAACTGAGACCGAGACTGCCAAAGCAAAATGCACATGTAGAAGTTCCCCAAATTACCGTTTGGAAATCTCAATCCCAAATTCGAGCAAGTCGTTGTCCTACCCCCTCCTACCCCCCCGTATAAATTTTGTTAAATATATATCGTTATATGTTTAACTGCTTGAATCGAATATTATAAAAAAGATACTGGCGCAGATCTTGTGGGAGGCATTATTATGGACTTCCCGTACCAGTTTTGTGGGGGACTACTTTTTGAGAGTGGTTCTAGAGGTTTTCGAGGATGCTGACACTTTAAGGAAGCAAGAAAGCCGAGTCCCAACCTCACCAAATGTGGGAACTCTCACTAGAGGGCGATTTTCAAAATAGCCGCCAAAGGACCTAAATTAACCAGCTGGGGTCAAACATATCGCCATAAAATTCATAAATGGTCAACTTCAGAGATCTAAAGGATTAATACACAAATTAACAATAAAACTTGATTTATCATAAAAAGGAAGGTCATCCAAATATTTTAAAATACCTCCAAAGTTCACAGATGCTACATAGAAGTTTACCATTAAGGGAAAAAATGTTTTTTTTTTTTTTTAAAATTTAAAACATAGTAGCGGACCATCTGATGCAGAAACATCCATAGAACCCCTCCTGTTTTCCGGAGATATTTGAGATTTATGGTCATTTAAACCATTTTTCTATGAGGAACTGATAACGTTAGTCGCTCACGGCATTATCAGTTAGATAATATATCTTTCGCATCTTTGACACAAGACTAACACAGTTGGGAAATACTTTTTCGGCTGCCGTCAGGGATTCTATGGGATGTTTTTGCATCATAGGATCCGTTCTATGTTTTTTTGTTTTGAATATGTATCATCATTGGGTCTGAATGACCTATAGAACCTAGCGAGAAAATTGAACGTTTTTTGGGTGGGCTTCAGTGCTTCGCATCACGGAAAGATAACACGCAATATCTACGGTCGCATCCATTTTTCTTGAAATGCCTTTCGATATTTTTGAACACTGGTTAAGTTTTACTTTCAAAATATTCCCATTATGTTCTTTAGATTTTTAAAAATGGATAGAGTGCACCATCTGCGATTCGACTGCTCATTTGAATTAATCAACTACAATGCATGCAACCTTAAGCTTGAAGCCCCAAAAGCCATTATTTGCCCATGTTTGACCAAAATAATTACAAACAAGTGCCCTCTATTGACATTTTTAAGATTTTAAATTTTGAACTGGGAATCTACAATACTTTCTTCACATTTATCCAGTTGGACAAATTTTTTAAACCAGCTTCAAAAATGTAATTTTATAGGATTTTAAACATGCTTTTGTCGCCATTTTAAAAAGCGCCCTCTAGTGCAATAATCATAACTTTTTAGAATAATGCAAGGCACACTTCAAATAAAAACAATGCAATTTAAAACATTTTACACCTTAAACGGAACTTTCTATGTAGCATCCTGTGAACTTGGAGGTATTTTAAATATTTTGAATAGTGCCCACTATTGTGCCTTATGAATAAATCAAGTTTTTGTTTTTTTTGATTTTGTTTTGACTTCAACTATTTACTGATTTGTAATTTTGTGTATTGGAAATTCCTTTAGATCTTCTACCGTTGACCAGGTTAATGATTTTATGGCAATTGTTTTACCCCGGTTTCTCATTTAGGCATTGGCGGCCATTTTGGAAAATCGCGCCCTCTAGTGAGAGTTCCCACAATTTGGTGAGGTTGGACCCGGCTTAAGAGATCAGCATCCTCAAAGCCCATACAACACTCTCAAAATTAAGTTCCCCCCCAAAAATGGTCACGGGACCTCCATATTTTGACCTACTACTACTTCCCACAATATCTGCGCCAGTAATTTTTTTTTCTAATTGTATCAAGCCTAGCTGTTACACATATAACGATATATATTTTCCCAAAACTATAACAGATTTGGAATCTGGCAGCACTATCAATATCACCTCACCCCAAAACATATTTTGATTGCTTTCTAAAATATGAGAAATATACAAAGGAACATGATATGGGGGGGAAAAAAAAGGAATGCAACATTACCGTACCATTAATATACTGATTATGTTAATAGGACGTGCACAAAGTAACACAATACTGAGCACCTGGCAACACTGTCTCGCCGCCAAGCATGGAACTGATAGGATCTCATCAAAAAAATTGCAGAAGTGATTGACAGTTATGCAAACATGACCAGAAATGAATTTCACTCACAGAACAATACCAATTAAAGTCCACAAACACTAATAAGAGAAATTGGCATTTTCACAAAATGCCTATTTTTCAACAATGGCAACAAACACCGCCTAATTGATATCTTTTTTCCCCAAGCTGTTCTCAACTCAATATGTTTTGGGGCAATGTCCCTGTGTTACTCACACCCGAAAGCCAATATTCTAGACCAGCGCGCAAGGTGGAAATTTTCTCTTGCAAACATGGGCCCAAAAAGTCAATTTTTCAAAGTTGTAAAACTTACAGTATTTGCCAGGTCCAAATTCATAGTAAAAAGCATGGTTTTGAGAACATTTTTTTCCTGTGAACAGAACAAATGGAGGGCCTTTGGATTATGAACCTACATTTTGACATAGTTTGAAATGACCAGAAGCACTGACCTCCTTCTAAAAAGGCGAAATTTTCACACTTTTTTCAGCTCCAAAATCAGCCGAAAATTGCCCAAAACACAAAATGGGCCTTTCTATGGGCAACGAACCCATTTGAATAAACCAATTGTCATTTCGTCGGCACAGTCCTCCCCAAGCCCTTTCCACCTCACAAGTTTATAAGCAAACTCTATTTTTGAGCTGGGCAAGTATTACGAAATTTTAGGTGGGGTCGCCTTAATAAGTTTACACGGTAGGGCTCGAACCGACTCGAAACCGACTGAACAAAACCCAAAATTAAATCAATCATTTCGGAGGCTTACACCAGTGGGCCATCAAAGAAGCTTGAATATTAGGGTAATTGGTATTCCCTTGAATCACCGCGTCACAAGTTTTCAAGAAATTTAGATGTTGTATTATATATATAAGTTATATATATTATCACTGTTTTCATTTTCATTCCCAGAGTTTTAGGTTTTTCCTGTGATATTACTTGCTATGGTTCTGAGGAATGATGTTTTATTTCAAATTGGTGAAAATCACCGGATCAGTTTAATAATTAAACTTGTCTCATTTTCGTTCAAAGTATCACTTTTTGGAGATATATTGTTTTTTACGAAATGCTACAAGACACTTTATTGTATATGAAAACATTCATTCATGTAACATGTAACTGAAGCACTTACAAGTTACATGTCGTCGCTGTCGGGAAAAACCTCATAATTGTGCATTTGACCTTTAAGAGCAAAACCTCACATGTAGTAAAAACGGTAACATGACAAAACCTCATCTGTAGCATTTTCGGGAAACACCCAAAACCTGAATAATTTTGTTGTAATTCTTGTACAAGAAGTGTTTTCCTTTCTAAATATATTGAGATGATTAATTGACATCCAGAATTCTGAATAAATTGTCAGATGATTTAATAATATCATATGTTGTTTTGAAATTCAAACTAGAACCCGGTGTGACCCAAAATGCACATATAAGGTTTTAGCACTGGAGCCTACTTTCTACATATGTGGTTTTGCATTGACCTCAGGTCCGTTACTAATCGAGGTTTTCCCGTCAGTGACGATATAATAAAGATTTTGGCAATGGCAGGCTTCCTTCCTTGTTCCTTTAGATTGATTATATTTCCATTCCGTTTTTAATGCTCAGAGTGGCCAGTTAGCCTACCCCCAAAAATTTAAAGATAATGATCACCAGAACTGAATACTACAAAATATTAATATGCTGAAAGGGTGGGACCACAGCCGGCTTGAACTGACAGCACATACAACCAAAAGTAAAATCACGAAGGTCTGTCGCTAGACGCTGCGCCATGGAGAAGCTTGTAGCTTAACACGAGAATTGTTTGTATATGCCTAGTAAGTGAGGATTTCCGTACATGATGTCGAACAAAAAAATCTCGAAAAACATTTTTCTTGTAAGAAGGTCAATTAATTTTCAATGTTAGCAGTAAAAGGCACATCGGAGGGATAAAAGAAATCATGTAATAAATTTGGCCAATTCATATCGCAATAAAGCTGTAGGTCGGTGATACCGTTTTTTGAAGTTTCAATTTTGCCACTAATAAGCTAGCCCTTGTTCAAGGCTCTCTACCAACTTTCTTAATTTGGTTTCACATCTTCGATATAGGTCATCATATAAAGGAGGGAGGCATTCCCCGTCCCTAACCTAAAAAATGCAAGAATTCACTCTATTATCACCTACTTTGAAGTCTCCAATTTCACCTGGCGCCTACATGTAGTTCCCATGCATCACTAGTGAGTTCAATAAGTTTCAA
>JAMKCH010002157.1:0-38671 GCA_023653785.1 Ophioderma brevispina | reverse complement strand
CTGATCTGTTCAAATATTTTTAACTTGTTATAAATGTTATTCTAAAGTGTGTGTTTTTAAAAGGTTTTAAATTTGTTTCAATGTTAAATGTACCTTATCTTAATGACACGATATCACACAATTGTGTTGAGTTGTCAAATTTTAATACTCACTCACTCCCATCCCCCAAAATGTACCTGATGGGACTATTGTATTTTATCGTCCTTATGTCCGTCCGTCCATATGTATGTCCGTATGTATGTCCGTCCGTATGCCTGTGATAAAAATGTTAACCCTGGAACATTTGGGCATATCTTTTTTTCTGGATGAGCTAGAGTAGCCAAACTTCGGTATATTGTAGGAGAGGGAAACCCCCTACAAACCATGTAATTCTTTCCCCCAGGGTCCTCCCCTGGGTCTGTCAGGGGGTAGGGGGAAAAAAGGTCAACAGAAAAGGTCAATATTGCACAGAAATGTCAACATTTGACCATAGTGTATGATTTATCTGGAGTTCAGTAAGGGCTATGATGATGTAACTTGGTGGAAAGAAGCAGGTTGATGAGTTCTCGACCTGATTAGATTTTGCTTGTAAAATATGCTAATTCATCATCATCATCAGCCTTTTTGTCTGTCCACTGCTGGACGAAAGCCTCAACATGTTTCCATGCTGGATTTTGGCCTACCCTTCCACGCTGGCCTAGTGCGGGTTGGAAGGGTACCTAGAGTGATGAGTGCAGGTAACAGACCCGGGATGGTCCCCTACTCTTTTCGATAAGGTCTGCAACTTTTGGGTTGTGTTCAGGAATGACTCCCCTGATACACGGGACCAACAGCTTTACATGACTCTCCGAACCATGAGGCGCCGGGCACCCATTGCATACACCTGAACATTTTACGCAATGGGTGGGAGCAAGGAGAAATTCCATAATCACACTGCTGTGCAACTATGCAATTTCCAACCTTATAGGAACTATTTGAGTATGACCAAGAAACCCGACTCTTGCGGGGCTCGAACCAGGGCCGCTCGATCGATCTTATACTCTGCCGACGGTTCAGCGCTTTAGACCGCTCGGCCACCTCGCCCCTATACTCATAATTAAGTATCTAATTTGCATATTTTTTCTACTTTTTTTTCAATTTGCACTAGGTCACATTAGATGACACAATGGAGGCAGCTGAGTCTTTCAATTGGTCTGCGCACCTGAGTTTTCCTCACCAATTTTTTGTCAAAATGGAAGCTATTTCGCTCTCTTGAGTGTCCAGCAAAAATGTATAGTTTGGAGCGGAGACTGCAATAAGAGACCGAGGTTCACAACGATGGGGTGTGGTGGGTCAACAGATAGTCCCAAGAACTCAATGGCCAGTCTTAATGCTCCATCCGAGGCAAGTATTGACAATCTACGAAAGCAGGCTGGTGGTGACAATCTTAGGAAACAAGTCTTGAAGAAGCAAGAGGCAGATGTTGATTCGTTGAACACGGATCCTCGAACTGGGAGCAGAAGTACATGTAGAGACAGTGGGATTGACAGCGCAAAGACGGCTGATGGACGACGCCATCGGTCAGCTGAAGTGACCAATAATGGTCCAGTAGTTGCAGGAAATGACATAGGGAAAGAAAATGAAGGTAAGGTCAGATGTATTTGTTCTTAACCTTAACCCAGATGGTGTTTTGAACTAATCCCATAATGCATTGCAATGTGCCTATACCGCAAGTCCGCAACTCATGTCAGTATTCTAAAGGTAATTTTAGCATACATGTAATCTTGAAATGCCTTGTGATTCTTAAACTTTTAGAACAAGTTTTACCCCTAAGTACTAGCTTAGTGGGCTAAAATCAGAGTAAAAGTGAGGGTTTTTAAATGTTAAGAATTGGATATTTGTGGTATCACATGACCTTATTGTGACTGGTGCATTATGGGATGAAATCAATACACCCTCTGACCCTGCTCCTAACCAGTCAGAGTACGTTTGTTAAATTAACCTGCAATTGGAAAATGAAGCATACATGGCCAATTACATATCATAATAAACCCATGTAGTTGGGTCATTTGGAGCAATTCTGTGACCGTGGAGAGCAGAGCATCATTTCTCAGTGGATTTGTCTTCTATGAAGGTTAATGAACAAATTTAGCGGGGGTGTCCCCTCGTGAAAGTGTGGGCGGAATCCAGGAGGGGAAAAATTCATAATACAGGGGTCAAAAATGAAAAATGCTTGGACTGTTGTAAAAAGGTAGCCAAAGTGATCGTCTTGTTACAAGGATTAAAAAAAGGTATAGTTTGTACTACTAACAACTTATGGTTATGGAGATTTCTTCAAAAATGGGCTCAAATTGTTCATCTCTCCTTGAGACCATTTTTTAAAGAAAACGGTGCAATATTAAAGATTTAACCTTTGGTGATGACCTTTGATATTTGATGATTTTTGTATTATATCTCCATAACCATAAGTTGTAAGTAGTACAAACTATACCTTTTTATAATCCTTGTTACAAGACGAACATTGTGGTTACCTTTTTGCAGCAATCCAACCATTTTTCATTTTTGACCCCTATATTATGAATTTTCCCCCCTCCTGGATTCCGCCCACACTTTCTCGAGTGGCACTCCCTCTAACTTTATTCATTACCCTTCGTGGAAGACAATGCCACCGGGAAAATGATGCGCTGCTCTCCACGGATATACATTCTTACTTGTCTTGTCTTAAGTAGAAGCAAACGGCTCGCGTGTATACCAGTGCCGCCTGCAGTGCAGTGCGCTTGTGCTTTACCTTCGCGCTCGCTTAAATCGGTAACAATATTACACCCGCGTCCTACTTCATACTCGAGCTGGACAGAGTATAAGTCTACTTTGCATAATTAGCACTTTGACCTTTATGATTTTCATTGACAACTTTTTTGTGACAAATATCTGGAGATCTGTACGTCCCACAGGTTATGGTGTGTAGTGTTGGGTGCTAGGAGTGTGTCTTGGAATAAGGGGTTGTTGCCCCCAGGTAAATGGGGTGTGCTCTGTGTGGGTTTGAGTGTGGTCCTTGGTATGGTATGTGTTGTCTGGAGTTTGTCCGGGGTTATGGGGGTGTGTTGGGGTTAAAATGGGTGTGGTCCGGGGGTATAGAGATGTGGTTCGTAGGGGTGTAGTCCAGGGGGTATGGTTGGTTGGGGTATTACCTAGGGCGACACTTGTGAGGGGTGTGTGATGGTCCAGTGATATGGGTGTGGGTCTGGGATGTTGTCTTGGAGTAAGGGTGTTGGCCCAGGGTATGGGGTGTGGTCCGTGGTGATTGGGTGTGGTCCAGTGTATGGGGTGTGGTCCAGGGTATAGGAATGTCACTGGGGTACCAGGGGTAACAGGGCTGAAACTTGGTGGAAGGGTGCGGGCTATAGATTCTTGAACGATTTGATTTACATAATACATTCTAAGTACCTGATTATGCATATAATTAGCAATTTGACCTAACGGTATTTTCATTGACTTTTTTTTAAGTGAATAAAATATCTGGAGATCTGTACGATCAAACCTGTAGGGCTGAAACTTGATGGCTCTTGGAAGTAATAAGTGTTTGCCCAGGTATGGGGTGGTGGTTGGTTGTGGGTAGGGCGTGTGGTGCTTGGGGGTGGGGTTGGTCTGGGGGTATGGGGTGTGGTTCTGGGGTATGGGATGTGGTCTGGTGGTATGGGGTATTGGGAGGTGTGGTCTGGGTATTGGAGGTGTGGTCCGGGGTATTGGAGGTGTGGTCCAGGGTATTGGACATGTGTTGGTCCGGGGGTATGGTCCCGAGGGTATGGGGGTGTGTCAGGGGTATGGGGTGTGGGTCCTTGGTATGGAGATGTGGTCCTCGGGGGGTGGTGGTCCGAGGTAGGGGTTGGTGGGTGTGGGGTGGTCCGTGGGTATGGTCCGGAGGTTTGGGGGTTCTTTTGGTCTGTGGGTTATGGTTGTGGTGTTGTATGGGGTGTGGTCCGGGGTTATTGGAGGTGTGTCCGGGATATGGGGTGTGGTCCGAGCTAGGGTGTGGTTCTCGTGGGATGGGTTGTGGTTGGGGTGTGGGTCTGTGGTAGGGAGATATGTTTGGTGTGGTAGGTATGGCATGTGGTCTGTGTGTGTTGGGTTTGGTCTGTGGGTATGGTCTGGTGTATGGGGTGTGTGTGGTCTGTGGGTATGGTTGGGTCCGTGGTATGGGTTGTGGTCTGGGGTTATTGGAGTATGGTCGGGGTATGGGTGTGGTCCGGGGGTATAGGATGTGGTCTGGGGTAAGGGGTTGGTGGTCCGGAGTAATGGGGGTGTCAGGGGTATTGCATAGGGCTGAAACTTGTTAGGGTGTGTGTGGGGGAAAAAAAAAATATGAGTGTGGTCTTTGAAGTATGGGTTGTTGCCCGGGTGTGTCTGTGGTGTGGGTGTGTTCCTGTGGTATGGTTGGTTGGTATGGGGTGTGGTCCGTAGGTATGGGGGTGTGGTCCGGGGATGGGGTTTGTTCTGGGTATGGTGTGTGTGTTGGGGTAACTGAAAATCCGCCGGGGGTATTGGAGATGTGGTCCGTCCAGGGGTGTGGTCGGGTATGGGGGTTTGGTCGGGTAAATGCATAGGGCTGACACTTGTGATGGGGTGTGGTTGTGTCGTCACTGATATGGGGTTGGTCCAGTGAATGGGGTGTGGTCTGGATGTGGGTGTGGGGTCTTGGAGGTAATGGCGTTGTACCCAGCTTATGGTGTGTGTCCATGGGTATGGGGTGTGGTCCAGGGTATGGGTGTGGTCCACGGGTATTGGAGGTTTGGTCTGGGGGTATTTGAGGTGTGGTCCACGTATGGGGGTGTGGTCCAGGGTATGGGATGTGGTCCGGGAGTATGGGGATGTGGTCCTGGTGTGGTCCAGGGTATGTACATGTATGGTTCGAGAACCATTACATATATCGGACGACCTATTTGGGACTGCCGTCCCTATTTTTAACACACACACTGCCATGAGCCAATTTAGTGCATGTTATTGCTTCTATCCAAACAGCTGGATCAATTCAAAATTCTTAATCAGATGTTTTTGGTAGCATGGTTCTATACAATGTGATCAAATAAACAAAGCCATTTAATGTTTTAAGATTAATTTTAGAAAACACCCAATGTTTTGAAATTAATGTTTTCATGGTGGGCATGGTTGGAAAACGTGGGGAATTCCAAAGCTCCTTCCCCGGCAATTTGACCAAGATATTTAACTAAAAAATACAGAAAGAAAACAAAAAGATCAGTGGCGTAAATTTCTTTCGGATATTGGGGGATGGGGGTTGATGAAAATTTAGGAATGAAACAGGGTTTGCTGACAAGACCTGTTACTAGCACATTAGCCTGCTACATGCTAAAATTTTGCCATTTAGAAACCTAAATTTGTTAAATGTAATTGTATTTCTAAAAACAAAAATGCACATAAGGCGCATGGAAATTTATCTTTTTTGAATTATGGTAAAATATGAGGTTATTTTGGTCAAAAACACATGAATGGGCATCTACATTTTTGGGCCTCAAAATATTGGGGGGTATATGGTCGCATTTCATAAATTGGTCTGTCAAATATAGTGGAGATATTACACTTGTCGCACAAATTTTATGTTCAAAGTAAAATATTTCAGGAAGTACTAAATGTATGATAAAAAAATTGGTGTCATTTTGTAGCTAATTTTGTTCTTTCTTTAATGCAACAAGTCCCGTTTCATTTGAGTGGATAATAGCGAAGTTACGTTTAAAATTGTCCATCTATGTCAGGGTGGAGCGGGTGTAGGAGCAGTCGGAGGAGCAGCCCATAGACTTGCACATAAAAAACTGAAAATACACTAAATTTCTGACCTTTGTACCTGAAAAAGTATTCACAGTAAGAAAATTGTTCTTTTTCATAAGGATTGTTAAATACCTAAAGATGCAAATTCTGCAAAGAAAGTAAAATTATACAGGGTGGAAAAATACCTTTTTTTGACATATTTTCTAAATCTAGTTAATGTCACATCAGTAAAACATGTGTCTTAATCTTGTGTTTTAGAACGTTTGAGACCGGTTATTTTGCACTGGTCATGTTTTAAAAAATAAATATTCATATATGATAGATGATATGACAGAAAGCACAATAATGGGTACTATAACATTAGCAATTTTTCTTAATGTCACATATTTTTACTAAATTACTGAATTCCCTAAATTACTGTGTTAATATGTTTATATACCTGTATACAAGATAATTTGAATGGGTTCTCAAACACTTTGGCAATTTTTCATAAACATTACTTTAATATTTCCGTCAATTTTGACGGAAAAAATCTACCATTCAATAACAATGTTTCTAATAATGTTCTCAAGCATATTTTTAAAGGAATTCCATTATTGTTGATTAAATATCATGTTTAATACATATTTGTCCATGATTTACATAATTTTGGGGGCAAAAAGCCATACCATTGGTTTTCTGGAGGGCGACAAACAGAGTGCTATTGTTACTGTAATCCATCATGTACACCACTGTAACAATAGCAATATTTATTAGCCACTTGGGAATAACTTCAATAAGTTTATCAGTTGCCTTTATTGTTTTCTGTAAATGGACAATCAATTTTGATAACTTAAAACAAAAAATATGAAAAATCATCGTTTTGGTATGCATAAATAAGAAATAACATTTGCTATTGTGACCTCCATCAATATTTTGCAATAACAATAGCATTTTTCAAATCTCGCGGGAACAAACAGCCAGTCTTGACTCCCGAGATCGATCAACATTTCCATCACGGCTGGTGATCAGTCATGTCATGGCAGTTTGAAATTGAATAAGTACATGTTGACTTTTTTTATAATCTGAGCGTGTATGTAGATATTCAATGTAATTTATGTGCTTGTTTGTATTCACGATAGATGATCATGCATGGATACACGTACTGTATAAATTACGCGTGCACAATGTTGTCGCAATGGGTACACGCATGGCGCTATCCAATGTCGATCGTCGTATTACGCTAACGTTACTAATTATTTGACGGAAGTTGTTTAATCGTGACAGAATTTGGATGGAGGGCCTGCTTAAGTTAATATTCTTTTTATGGCAATGGTGCTAATGTTATGATATATTGTGCATCTTATAGCAGATACACAAAATATGGCAGTTTTCACCATGGCTACTATAGATAATTGGTTAAAAGTTACACAAGGGCAAGGAGTGCTAACGTTACCATTCATTTCGCATGTATCCGTCCTTGACATGTCACATTAGCAGTATTGTTATGTTGTGTTTTACAGAATTGGTAATATATTACAATATGATTTTACCATGGTAAAACCTTGCTGCTATTTGTAGTATTACAAGCTATAGTAGACCAATCTGCAATATTTTGTTCTAATTTAAAAAAATGTTACACATTTCCTATATACTCCAATGGTATTCTCAAACTAATATCGTATCGTGGAAATAATTAAACAGAAAAAGTTATATTTTTTTCACCTTAAATTGAAAGTAGGGGTGCCTATGGTAAAGTTAAACTAGTTAACATTAACGCATTAATAGAAATTATTTTCCCCCTTGTGGTAGGTTTCTGGTCCCACTATTGTGCTTTCTGTCATATACACGGTGGTTCAAATTGTATAGGGTGGACGTATTTCATGACATTTTTTTGTGTAATTTAATTCATCTTCAGCACGCAGATCCGTCACAATAAATGCTTTAATTTTGTACCTGTGGCAAATATTTTAGAGTAGTGTGACTATGTGTTAATGCATGTAGGAAAATATTTATGCTATACATCAATGTTATATTAAAAAAAATTTTCCTGATGTATATGTGAAGGATTCTATTTTAAATGTGAGAATACAGACGGTTGCCTTCCATTTTATCACCTATAGGGATTTGATCAAAGGGAATGCTGGTTTTTGAAGAGACCTACATTATTTACTTTCTGGCTACACTGTTTTAAATATTTTATTCAACTTCCATAGCATTATGATACCTGAGCACCAGAAGTTTGCTCTTACAGGGTATTTTATTCTGATCACACCTGTATCATCAAAAAGTACACAAGAATATTGGTTATATCTGTTTTGGAAGCAACTTGCTTCCATTATTACCAATGACCAGGAAATGATTTACTCTGAAAAATGGTATGAAAAATATTTTTACTGTATTTTACACTTCAGAAAAAGCATTAAGATTGACCACCCACCCTGTGTATTTAACATAAGATATGGTGAACCCTTTCTCCTTGCTTATTTGACGGGCAGGAAGCAATACCTTTCTGAATCCAGATTATTTTGATCTACATATTATTCAGGAAAAGGAAACCACTCAGTTCACTGTGAGAAGAAAAATTATAACTTTTTTGTTGTTCACCCTTAGATTCTGACCCCACCCTGTTATAATAAGTTGTACTTAGATGATTGGCATAATGTAAATAAGCTTTCCCCCCAGTGGCATACCCAGACCTTTGCAAATGGGGGGGGGGGGGGGGCACAAGAAAGGGGTGCCAAGCGTATTATTTTTTGAGGGGGCTAACTTGGGTCCTTTCCCATAGACACTGTACAAAAGGGTTCCGTTTGGGGGGCTTGCCGCCACCCCTCCCCGCTGGTTATGCCATGAGCTTTCCAAAAAAATGTGTACTTTTAATGGTCTAGAATGTATTGTTTAATGAATACTCTGTTGAATGAAACAAAAAGGCACCATTTTTGTTATTTTCTACATGTTGTTAAATAGTTTTGGACCCAATTTATTGAAATGCGACCATATGATATTTACACCCCCTATCCCCCGGGATGTACGCCTATGCAAAAAGATGTGTAACATTAAATGTCCCCTTTTCAATTGGAATCAGGACCTTAGCGCTCCTCCCAATTCCCAATTTTAGATAAAATTATGTCTTCATACGCTAAATCTTTTAAATTATTTTGCGTGGGAAATAAAAAGGATTTGAAAAGACAACAATGTTGAGCAACCGTGATGTTCTCACATGAATAAATTACACATTTTTGAAAGCCGGTTTCATGGCATTGCACACTGTCGCTTTGCAGGTAGTCAATCAAATCTTGGTCCCATTTGACTGATATATACAGTCCAGTGATCAACAATCCAAACTAATTGTGAATGTGCTCCCATCTATTGTGTATTTATGCTAGCCTTGTCAATCAAATGGTAGCCCTAGTGACCGTGTTGTAATATGTTTACTTTATGCCAAATTAATAGAACCTCAATCGACTAATTGACTTTTGTAACCATAGTAGGGAAAATAGCATTGTATGTATTTTTCCAATCAGGCATGATGAGGCAATCCATTTAAAGTGACAGGAGGAGATTTGTTTGAGGATACAAATTTCTAAAATTGCAGTGGGCGGTGGAAGACACAGTCTACCGAGACCGTTTCAAAGGTTATTGGACAAAAAACAAGTACAAGAGAGAAACCTGCCCACTTTGTTTGAAACTTGCATGCTATCGTATTCGTTCCCTCCCTAGAGAAAACCATGCTTTGATTTGACAACAGAAAATACTAAATCATCATTCTTATGACCTAAAGATGGGCGTATTAGGCTCATCGATGGCCCGATTGAGGACCAAGATTTTGCGAGATTTTTTTTCCGCCCCAAAATTCTCGCCAAAACCGCCCTCTATAGGGTTTAACTGTACCTTCTAATTCTTATGTATTTTATTGTTTGGCGAGAAAAAAGTGAGAGAATTCTCTTTTCCGTTGTGTTTTTTAATTATTATGTATTTTATGTGGCGAGGAAAGGGACGAGATCTATTTTCTTTGTGGATTTTTTTCTATCCTGAATTCCCATGTGTTTTTAATTAAAAAAAAAAGTGATGAGAATTTCTTTTTTCGTGTGTTTTTTTAATTCTTATGTATTTTATTGTTTGGCGATAAGAAAAATACGTGAGAATCCTACTTTCCGTTGTGGATTTTTTTTTTCTAATTCTTAGGATTATTGTTGGTGAGGAAAAAGTGACGAGAATTTCTTTTTAGTTTTTTTTTTTTTAATTCTTATGTATTTTATTGTTTGGCGAGAAAAGGTGACAAGATTTTCTTTTGTTTTTTCTAATTATGTATTTAGTTTTGGCGGAGAAAGAGAAGAAAAGTGACGAGAATTTCTTTGCTAGTGTTTTTTTTAAAATTAGGGATTGTATTGTTTGCGAGGAAAAGGACGAGATCACTTCTTGTGGATTTTTTTCTAATTATTATGTATTTTATTGATTGGCGAGAAAAAGTGACGAGAATTCTTTTTCGCTGTGTATTTTTAATGATGTATTTTATTGTTGGCGAGAAAAAGGACGAGAATTCTTTTTCGTGTTTTTTTCTAATTATGGTATTTTATTGTTGGCGAGGAAAAGGACGAGAGTCTACTTTCTGGTTTGTGGATTTTTTTCTAATATGATTTTATGTTTGGCGAGAAAAAGTGACGAGGAATTTCTTTTTCTCGTGTGTGTTTTTTTTTTTTTTTCATATTATGTATTGTATTGTTGGCGAGAAAAAGTGACGAGAATTTTTTTCTGTTGGGGTTTTTTTATTCTTATTTATTTTATGTTTGGCGAGAAAACGTGACGAGAATTTATTTTCTCGTTGTTTTTTTTCTAATTCTTATTGTATTCGTTGGCGAGGAAAAAGGACGAGATCTACTTTCTCGTTGGGACTTTTTTTTCTAATTTTAGTATTTTTATTGTTTGGAGAAGAAAAGTGACGAGAATTTTCTTTCTCGTTGTTTTTTTTTTATCTTATGTATTTTATGTTTGGCGAGAAAAGTGATTGCGAATTCTTTTCCGTTGTTTTTTTTAATTCTTATATCTTTTATTGTTTGGCGAGAAAAAGCACGAGAATCAGTTTCTCGTTTGGTTTTTTTTCTTTCCTATATACTTTATTGTTGGCGAGAGAATCGTTTTCCTCATTGTGCATTTAATCAACGACGAGAAAAATAATTTTTTCAAAAAAAAGGTCCCGAAAAACCGGTCCTAAATCGTGCCCGTATCTAATCGGCTTTTCACTTCAGGTGTGATCTATTACATTGGAAGCATTCTAATATGCAAAAAACCTGAGTTCGAAAAAAGTTGGGCGCGTTCTTTCCGAAAAATGTCCTCTTGTCTCTTAAAGTGACTTTCAACAAAATTAAATGCAGAATATGAGTTATTCTCTATTGCACAAAGTTAACATTTTGGATTCGGGGGAGGGGTGGCAAATGTATTCCAAGGTGGATATAATGTTAATTTAAGACATCCAAAAAGCAAGTACTGCAAGCAAGTATGGGACTCTAAAGCAATTATTGTATTTAGCTAAAACAACCCCTAAAAAGTATTTTGGTTTTATGTGTCACCTGGCCGCGGCCAGCAAGTAATTGAAAAACTGTTTAAAATGCACCCTATATAAGTACTTGATGTGATTTCGATACACCCTAGAACAGTATTTAAAAGGCTATGTGTAGGAGTGATATAGAATGATGATGTTATCGAGAGAATCTATAATCAGTGAAATCAGCCAGAAAATCGCAAAGGAAATTCTGGGATTTTTCACTGCAATTTTTAATGTGAAAGAAGTTCAGACTGATGGTGAGTGTACTAATATCACATCTAAACACTTAAACAACTTAAATGTAAACAACTATTTGTGTGTTTTTAATTAAAAAAAAAAAAAAATACGTCACTGCTAATATGCGTTTTTGTACGCTAGCATGATTGGAATATAAGTGTGCATGTTTCGAAGCAGGTGCTAAGCCAAGTTTTGCAACAGTGACTTTGTGATTTCTGTTACCAATTTATTTGTGTACAATTTCGATTTATTGTTATACTTGATTCAACAGATCGACATGTACCTGTCGAAAAATGGCAGTAGTGGCAAACCATTGTGGTCAAAGGTCATTGGGCCATTGGCATCTTATATGTTAAAATATGCACAGAATGGGCTACTCTATGCATTTTTACAAATGTTGCTCGGAATAGTCCACGATGTGTAGGTCATAATGGTTGATTTGTTGTCAAAGGTGAACCGGCGGTCATTTTGGGGTCACGTGTTACACAAAATGGTTTGTGCTTTTTGATACATTTTCAAAACGGTACTCAGAATAATAATGTCCAGGGATGAAAAACCCAAGTCTGTATATTTGGATAGAGGAAAACAAGAGACGATATCAGTAGCATCCCACAATGCATTGCCCCCAATGGAGGTTTTTGTACAGGTACTGGTGTGAATCGTTAGAGATGAAATATGGCTAATTACTAGTAATCACAAACTTGCATTTTAAGAATGTTTTGTCTCTAACGATTCACATGACTACCTGTACAAAATTCTCCATTGGTAGCAATGCATTGTGGGAAGCTACTGATATCTTCTCTTGAAGAAAACAGCCATTTCTTAATCAACAATGGTGGTTGTTAAAATAAAAAGTAAGGAAATGTTTGCCTTGTCCCTCTTCACTTCAAAAAAAAATCAAGGACAGGAAACTGTGCATAGCTTGTAATAGCCTTAAAATAACAAATTCTTACTTTTGAAAACCAGATATTTTGGTAAACAATCTACTTACCACATGCTGAGAGCCCTCTCTAACCCACACACAATTGAATTACGTTATTGGAATTGTAAATCACACTGAATTGACAACTGCACTAATGTTGTTGTTTTTTTTTGTTGTTGAACAGGTATAAAAGGAGTAGCATTTGAAGTGAAACTCAGTGAAAATAACAACAATGCAGACAGTATCATTAAAAAACACCCACCAAGGAGACTACAGGTAATGCGTGTTATTTTTGTCATCATTTCAGCTTGTGTTATTTGTGCATTTGAAAAACATTTTGAGATGGCATACCCTGATTAACTTGATTATTCATACAAAAAAGAAAACATGTTGCTCCAGAAAGTGTATATCCGTAAGCATTGTGTTGAAGCACAAGATGGAAATTACTATAACAACAAAGGAAAAGTGGCAATACTGGACAATAATTTTATTATTGGAAATTATCTTCATCAAAGTATCTACCTGTCTTCAGTTATCAGTCAGAGGTGTACCAAGGCAGTTGTTCTGGAGGGGGCAAATTTCCAAGTCGTTCCACCAGAGGGTGCAAAATTCATAAGTTGTCCCAGTGATTTGCTCTATTTTAGTCTGAACTTGATGAAATGCATGCGTAGCATAAAAAAAAATTGCCGAATGTACTATATTTTGCCCAAACTTTAGGCCGAAATTGGTCGAAATTCACCAAAGAAGGATGAAAATGCATATTTTGGATGCTCCAGAAGAAGAGGTATGAAAATGGATATTTTAGTCCATATTGCCCACCTTTTTGATCCGGGGGGGGGGGGGGGGGAGGCCTTCCCCTGCTGTTTTTCAGGATTTTTTACCAAATTCAGAATTTTCCCACAAACCTCAATCACACCCCAGACCTTTATGCATTATCCATTCCCAGAATACCAGAAAACAAACTTTCAATTCACTTGTAATTCCATTCAAGAACTATTCTGAATTTTTAAAAATCTTTATTACAGAGCCTCTAATCTCTGGAATAGTGTTAAATCAGATGCAGTTATCTCTCTCTCATAAAATGCATTCTTTAAAAAAGTGTTTGCACTTTTGTAATATGTCCACAAAATGATTGAAATTCTAAATTTATATTTAGAGAATAAAAGATGAGATTGTTTTTTTGTTTTGGCCATCTTAGATGGTGTCATACTGGATGGGTGCCGGCGTAATGCACTGGAGTTTGTGGGGGGAATGTTCTCTCTCCCCCTCCTCCCCACTTCTGCCACCTATGTTCAAGGTAGAAGGATGTTTAAAATTAAATTGTTTTTTTATGAACCTGATACTGTGCCCAGACAGATGTTTGTCAGGAACTATGTGATGAATTGAGATGTCACTTGCTACTGTCTGCATTTTATCAAGTGAACATTTATTCTAGTTAATGGATAAACTAATATGTAAAGGGAGAGAAAAGAAAAGGGAGAAAGAGGGCTGTTTTTGTAAAAGAAGATTGATTAAGATGGTTATCTCTTTAAATTTTTGATGTAGATAGGAATGGGGCAATCTATTTGGTGTTTACAGAAAAAGACATATCCTGAAATAGCACGCACTCTACATGCTGCATAGATTCTCAATATTTCAGACCTGTGTTATCGCTAACTATTTGAAATAAAATATTAAAAGAGATACAAGTTGGGAATCTTGTCTGGGATACAAATAATTTTAAATGGTGTTCACTTTTGGAATACAGCCAAAAAGTAGGCAATTTTTAAGGCGTCTGATGCAATCGGAAAGACTTTATGTCAGCGTAGTTTATGTGCATGTCTGTCTGTCTGTGTCAAACATTTAGTAAACACATTTTGGTTGACACTTTTCAACTTACTGTAAATTTTAGTGCAGTGATGGATCAAGTTCATACTTGGTACGCTTATACATTGAGACCAGGGGTCTTATGTGGGTAACAGATGAGATCAAAGGTCATTGGGTCACTTAGGGTCATTATATTGCTCTAGACCTGTAACTGGTTTACACATTTTGGTTGACACTTTTCAACTTAACTTTTTAGTGCAGTGATGGATCAAGTTCATACTTGGTATGCTTATACATTGAGAGCTATTGAGACAAGGGGTCTTATGTGGGTAACAGATGGAAAGGTCAAAGTTCATTTAGGGGGTCACTTACATTGCTTTCTTATTCTACGACCACATAATCGGATGACCTATTTGGGACCGCTCTCCCTATTTTCTTGTATTTTGCAAGGAGGTTACATCTACCAAACTGCAGGGGAATATAAGAAATGTAATCCTGAATGGATGCCATGGCAATTTGGAAAGGTCACGTGTGTTAAATATCTTGGCTAAAATATTCAGAATATAAAATGACTGCATTTGAATTATGCATGACACTACTTCTATAGTATAAAACACCCAGAAAATGCCTGCTTTTGGTTATATTTCAACAAAATTGACTTTACTCAGAATTTTCAGTTACAACTCTAGATAGAAATTGCTATAAGAGTATAATTGTATTTACTTTATTTGGGAGTAGTCCTTGGCAAAATTTGTTTGAGGGTTAAGTTCATCTGGGAGGCTAGGAAATATTGTACATTCATGGATTACAGTTTGAACTTAATTTGATGGGGTTACTGGTAATGACTATATTTCATATGGCTGCCTGTAGTCAAGCCCCACCCTTACCACCAAAAGGCAAAGTCCACAACTTGATACATATTATGTCAATGTGAAGATGTTTCTTTCTTCCCCTTAATTGTATACATTGTGCAGTGGTGTGCGAGAGCTATTTCGAGGTCACTCTATTATAAGCCCCACTTCCGGCTCAGTGGGTCAAGGATCTCTTACGGGGTCATGACCTAGCTATTAAGGCAAGGTCACACTCAGGTCTTAACAGCCACTACAGGACCACAAAAGGTTTGGGTCAAAGGTCAATTAAACTACCTACCTTATATCCAACTGCTTTAGGATGTAATATTAAGCCCTCTGCAATCAAGTGGTTAAAAGCATGCATTTAAAACCCAGGGATGTATTCTAGACATTTAAAGAAAAGTGTTTTTATTTGACAGATGTTTGATCCATCAGCAGAACCACCCAGGTTAACGGCAGAAATGCTAGCTGAGAAGCAAAAGCTTGCAGAAGAGAGGAGAAAACAGGTATGACACACTGATCACTACTAGGTGTCTCGATCCCCCCAAAATGTTAACATTTGGGGCAAGTGCTTAAAAATAAATTTATGCATAAGTTTTTTTGATTGATATGGCTTTAAAAGCCAGATGAATAAGCTTTTATTTCATTCCAATCTGAGATGTAGAACAAAAGTTATGCTTCATCAAAAACGAGAGTGCAAAAAGCAAATTGTCCGATTTGCATCGATTACTTCAAACTAGCAGCAACACCATTTTAACATTAAATTGGAAGTTATTGATTGGCTATTTAACCGTCAAGAACAATTTTTTTTGCATATCATTAGTGTGAGCAATATCTTTATCCTCAGCAGTACTTGGATCTAAATTTTTGAAATATTAAATGTTCATCTTTGTAAGCAGACACAGCTGGTCAACAAAAAGAAGCATATCTTCAAGATTAAACATTTTATTAAAGCTCCTGTTTTACCTGAAGAATTTGTTATGTGCAAATTACTTCATTGGTAACTTTAGTACATGGTCAGGATATGGACATGTTGCCAAGAAAATCGGTCAATATTTAGATTATATTGTTTGTAATTAAATTGCTGTGAACACATTTCTGAAAACTTTAAAGATAACCTCCATGATCATATAACGTGAACTGATGATAACACTCTCCCTATTATTTACCATTGATTTTTAGTGGAGGGGCAATTTTTTTTCAAAAGGTGGAGGGGTGATTTGGCAAAGTGACTTTTAATGAAAGTGTTAACCGTTTTTTGACAATAAGCAGCAAACCCTATTTCTTTTTACTTTTTTTGCTTGGCTCACAAAAATCTATTTTTGGGCCTTTTTTTTAGCTTCTTTAGGGGTTTTTTGAAATTGGAGGGCAAGTCCCCCTAACCCACACCCCTTTTCTGGTTACGGGCCTACCTGGGCACTGGAGTGATACTAAGATATTTTCGTTTGGGGGATTGTGAAGCCACACCCAGAAGCCCTAACCATATGGAATTTAATTACAAATACTAAATAGGTTATCAATGATACAAACACAGGGAAAGTGATGCTGGGCTGACCTGCCCACACTCATAATAAACTTATTTGTTGAAAACTGAATGAAGTAGAATTTGATATGACTGCTCTTTTCAATTTAATTTGGGCAAGGATTTCTTAAATTACATTCTGGGCTGTCATGCAGTATACTTGTATCTAAAAATTGGATGCTATTTTCTGTTTTTTTTCTAGGATTAATGAAAGAGCAAAACCTGGTGAGAAAACTTCAAGAAGGAGGAAAGAATTAATGGCAGCAAAGAAATTTGGCAATCAAGAACAACTGCAAAAGGTAATGAATGAATTATCCACAGCAAAAGTATTTTTAGGAAACTGCAATGAAATTGTTTAGCATACTCTCTTTCTCTCATCGTTCCATCAGGTTGCGGTCGACCCCTCATGACATCATGCATGACTTTCTTTCTGACCTTCCCTTTTTTGGGTCAGATCCTTGAGCTAAGCTAGCTAAGCTCTTCTGTGTACTATTTGTGACATCCTGAATCCATCATGTGCTCTACATTCCTCTCCTCCCATTTGTTCTACCAAGCATAATTACTCTTCCAATGCCAGTCACGTCAGTTCGCATCACATGGCCAAAGTAGATCAGTTTTTTGTTAGAGCCATTGCTGTACAGGGTGTGATGTTTGTTGCAGCAAATAACCAATATAAATAATCAGCACTGCATAGTTTAATTAGTTGGGGAGAGGTAAATATTTCTTGAGTCGTTTTTTTTAAATTGTGTCACTTCTGCATTGTTATTTGAAGTGGAGAGTATGGTTAATTTGCGAGGGATATGTTGATCCCAAAATTTGATTTGAAAATGATTTTTTTTATTTTTTGAGGAAAAAAATTCACCCTATAATATAATTCCTTGCCATTCAAAACTCTGATTTCAAAAAGGCAAAGACGAGACTCCCAAGGTTGGTGATCTATCAATGAATTGATACAAGCATCTCTATGTACATCTGTTACTCAGTTTACCTTTCTTTTTCAGTTGATGACAAAATTTCATCTGCGGATAAGAATCGTAAGAAGCGTCAAGCAGAAATCAAGGCCAAGCAGAAGCAGAGAGAACTCAGGGCAATAAGGGCCAGGGAGAGGGTAAAGCGACTTAATGACGACGAGGGAGAAGAACTACAATTTGATGTGGAAAAGGATGAGGCATTCAATGCAGATGAGGGTATGTGCTAATCATTCAACCCAATCTTAAAGGCCGACTCGGATTTCCCAATGAGAGCGCACTCAATTTTGAAACAAATTGTGTTTTTTGCATATACATATAATGCTTGTCCATATACTAATCACTGTGTGAAAAAACTAAGCTCAAATTGAAGTCCTTCATATAGAAAATCACAACTTTGTTATAATATTCCAGATCCAGAATTTTTATTATCCACAGTATCCATGGCACTAATATACTGTGCATAAATGTTTACTGCTAGAAAATGATCTATCTCTAACCTTGGAATTAAGCATTTAAAGTGACTATCTTTAGTTCTAGATGATTATTTTTAATTACTACACATAAAATTGTATTTTGAAATCTCCGAGTCAGCGTTTAACATTAATACTGGCTTATCTGTCAGTCTTTGATGCATATTCATGAGAGTTGGTGTAGATGCTCAAGATGTGGGGCATCTCTTGTTGTGGTTATTCAGTAATTTGAGGTTAATGGTCATCTAGGGGGTCACTGAGGACTTGTGTCAAAATACATGTGTACATACTTTAATTTGACAATTAAGATCAATGCCAGTGTAATTTAGCAAAGGTATTAATTATCCTAAACTGCACTCTTCTAGTGTAAGAATTTTGACCAGAAACAGATGACATTATCAGCCATATAAACAAACTGAAGCCTCAATAGTTAAACAATATGCTCGGCCCTATTTTGCAAGTAAAGTGTAACAAATGTTGGCTATGAAAGGATGCATGTATGTTGTGCCTTGATTTTATGCAAACTGATAAAGAAATGATAAGACCAGGCATGGTAGTTTGTAGTGATATACAAAAAATATACTATATATAGCTATCTTGTAATTATTATAAACACATCAAACTGAGTGTTATGTACAATACTTGAACCCAACAAGCATCAAGAGCGGTGTGAATTACGTTCCTCTTTATTATCATGTACCAAGCACTATTTAAATGTTAACCTTTAGTAAATATATATTCATTTCAGATGAAGACTCCTGGCTAGATGGTGAGAACACCTCACAAACGATCCATGGCTCTGCAGCTACCACAACTTCCGAGAGAATCTATGATGGTCGCAGCAGTCCGTCCAAGCGTTTCCAACCATTACCGAGTGCAGAGACACGTAGAAGGCAGGCGGGTCTTGGCAGCGCCGTGATTGATTAGATCACAAATAACAACCGGTGGGCCGAGCAAACACAATCAGACAAAGATTACTTCTTTGATAACGTGACAAACATTTGCTAGATAATTTGTGGTCGTTATATTTTTTTGGAATGCCTGTACTTAATCCACATTTGTGACAAATGCAAACGGCTATAAGCCATGATTAACATTTTTGTGTGTGTAGGTGCATTTTGTGTTCCAGATTCACTTCTGTCAATGGTGCAATAGATTCCTGGAAAAATATGTCAGGCCATGGCCCGATGCTAATGGCCTTGTCCCCAGAACCCCAGATTTTTACCATTAATCGTTGGTCATCGAAAGGAAGGTACTATTTGTCTCATTACCCCAGTCCAATCTTGCTAAAAGGATGTTTGGTTTTGAAGTTATAAAGAAATGTGCCCATTTTGGTCGGACCAATATTAATTTCCGCAGTACTCTATGAAGACTAACAAAAACTAAAAAACCTAAAAAATTGAAATATATTATAAAAGCATTTTAAAAAACTCTTTCTGTGGAAACATTGAGATATTGTCAAAGGCATAAAATACCACTTCACTTGAGGTTCAAGAAAAAGTATGTGTGTGGCATGTTGAGGGATTAATGTTTTCAAAAAGGGAATCCTTGTAGAGGGATGTGTAATCCATGCCTTGAATGCAACCAGAATTGTGGGGAGAACTGGATGGGGTAGTACAAAATCATGAATTCATTTACAATATGGCATTTTTAGGTCGTCCGAAAAGACCATATTTCCGGTCTTGAATGGGATTGAATTTCCAATGGCAATTATACATTTGAAGTTAATGAATCTCTGTTACATTACATGGAACCATTATTTTTCACAATCAAGAATGCACTTGATGTAGGGATAGCTGCAATTGGGCGTTTTCCATCTGTCTCAGATAATTATAGTCTTACTCTTGACCATGATCTCAATAAAAAGAATGTTTTCTGAAGCAAATCCATTTGGGCCTCCAGTTAGGAGTGACTTCAGTTTTCTGCCCCAATAATCTTTGATTGAATCAAACTCAAAAAAATAATATACAATTATTGGGAATGTTTTGCTTCATATCTTCCTAAATATTCTTCCTAAAAACAACTAGATTATTTATGCAATCCATTGGTTCTTAGCCGTGTCAGATATCACACGGTCACGTGCGTACGCACTTCCAGGCCAATCGAAGGCACATAGTAACAACGGACTCATCGTAGTAGGGGTAGTTCGTGCCAGATTTATCACGTGGCAGCTATTTCACTTATTGTTGTGTGATACTTAAAGCCACGCGTTAATACTGCTCTTAACATTTTTGGGAATTAAATAAGATTTAGTTTTTAAAAAAATAACTCCCTGAGATTTGTCTCAAATGTTACTGCTTTTGATGAATTTCTTCAAAATATGATCAATTAACCAAACACCTTCATTGGGGCTATGGATTCACTGTGTTATTAACTTTCTAAAAAATAATGCTTTTTATGAAGAGACGACTCCAAATTTTTCCCATCCATTGTGAATATTCACTGCCTTATATAATCATCACTAATTTACATGTATTTATTATTTATTACAATCTTTACAATTTCTAAAACAGTATTTTGCTAGCATGTATGCGCTGGTGTTTTACAAATCATTGTACATATAATACTAACACCTGTATTGCAGGGAAAATGCTCTCAAAATAACACATCCACTTTCCTGTATTGTGTGTGTTTCAATAAGACAAAAATAACTCTAACCTTAACTATCTCAGAAATAGATCTTTATTTTTATGCACTCGCATGTAAATTTAAGATTGATATGAATACAAGGTGTGTATTTCAATACCATTTTCAAAAGTAGTTCTTGTAATTACATGCAGTACAACACATTTGGTGTCATTAGTTTCACTTACTAAATTGCATTCATCATGATCAAAATACTTGTTATCAAAAAACAGCATTGCAAAGCTATTAAAGGCACTATCAGTGATCTGCCCATAAGAGTCAAAATATTGGAAATTTGCAAGAATAGCTTAAAAGTGTAGGATAAGTCTGTATAGAATTCTCATAAGCAGGGCCGTACACAGGATTTTTTTGGGGGAGGTGCGGTACCTCGAAAAAGTGGACCTAACCCCCCCTAAAATGGTCCTTTTTTGGACTTATTGAATGTTTCATCATAACAAAATTAATTTGTCAAAATCTCTCTAAATTTTGGGCCTTTTTTTATAAAATAAACCAAAAAGTGGACCTTGGTGGAGTCTCCCCTGCATACGGGCCTACTCATAAGTTAATTTTTCCAAATGAAAAACTGATAGAAAAGGAAGAAAACAACAGTATTTAAAGATATGGATGTCCATTCAATTACATGTTGTAGTAAGTGTCCGTACGGCCAGTAATGGACAGTAATTACTAAAATATCCGATTTTGTCCTTATTAGGCTGCTTTTGGTTGTATCACTTGTAGGGTATGTTAGGACACCTATACTTGTTACAGAGATGCAAAAATCTGATTTTTTTGATTTATCAAATCACTGATAGTGCCTTTAAATGAAGATTGCAGTGCTTTAAGGCCACTGGATAATTGATCCGAGTTTTACTTCCTGTTTATTTGGCTTCTTAATAACGTGTATGTCATATAGTTCTATATTTATACAACCATTATATATCAAAGGAAAATGCAGTGGCAGTCATTTGTGTTATAAAATCGATTGCATTAATGTGGACATGCTGTTCATCGCCTGCAGGTTAAAATGAAAATCAGCATGGGTTGAAATGATTTTATTAGTGCATTTGTTTTTCCTTTTCAGATTTCCTTCTGTAAATTGTTTTTACTAAATAAAAAAGAGTTGATCAGTGAAATTTGAGAATTTTATTGCTCTATGTTGAATTCTAAATTTGATTGAGAAATGCTGGTGATTTTAGAGGGACATAGATGATATTATTTTGCTTTTAATTTGCAATTGATTGAAGAACACCTCATGAGAATGTTGCAGGTTTATAGAAGAAAGAAAGTAAAAAGGAACTTTAAAACCTATGTTTGTAAATTTTGACAATGAGAATAAGTCCATATTTTGACAGCAATACTACAAGCAATTAAGTTTAAAATGGCACTAGTGCAATGGAGTGCAAGATCAAGATGGGGTTCCCTATGAAGAGAAAAACATTTGATTTTCTCACCCAGTGTTCTTACCAGAATTTACATTAAATTTGGCAAACATGCGGATTATGGACCGCATTATTCTTGGTACCCCTCGGCTGTTGTAAATGACCAGGGGTATTGTGGTGGTGTCTGGGTTGTAGGTCTGTCTGTGTGTCCATCCAAAATATTTTGCATGCATCATCCTTAAAATCACAGGTGCTAGGATAACAAAACTTTTTTGATGACTTCCAACTCAATGTAGACACTTATGGGGATGTAGAATGGCCTTTGACCTTTTCCAGGTCACAGGGTCAAGTTAACAATTGCATTATTGCACATGATCTCAAGAATCACTAATGTTGTGATTGTGATTTGTTTGGTAGATGACCTTTGACCTCATTCCAGGTCACACGGTCACCCCTGCCAAGGGGATGCATGTGTGAGATTCTGGCCTGATATTATGGACCAGAACCATAAGCAGTTAAATTATCTCATAAGGTAGGTATTCACTATTTTCTACTTCATTTGCCAACTCTGTTTTCATTGCAATCTCTAATCCCAAGATAAAATAATAATGAAAATTTTATTCCTGCAGGAGGAATCGAATGCATGAATTATGGATTACAAGATGAGCAGCAGAACATTGCTCTTTTACTATACTTAAATAAATGCATAATCATGAATATCGCCGCTATGAGACGAGTTGAAAATATATGGTCCAGGACCATCTTCAGGCCAAAATCTCACATTAGCCAAGGGGATTTAAGGTGTGAGCTGTTACATTTTCATGACAGTCCTCAATTAAAACATAAAAATTGCACACTGAGATCTCAGTAACACAAAATGACAAAGAAAACTCAGTTGAAACTGATGTTATTTTTATTGTCCATTAAAATAAATGTGGACTGATCCGATTCACTTGGACCAATTTTGGTAATTCTGAAATTGAATGACTGTCATTAAGTTATAGCTTACCACAAAAGTATGCTCAAGACATTGTTATTTAAAAACTGCAAAATGATAATTTGCCATTGAGGTAAATATGTTATTATTAATGGAGACTTGGCACTCCTTTTCAATTGGGGCTTTCCAAGGACGGATATAGAACATCAGTTAAAGGGGATGGGTTTGGTTGACCTTCACACACACACACACCCACTTACACAAGCATTACAATTTTTGTTTTTGGCAAGCCAATACACCAAAATGTTTTTGATGTCACTTCCAGAATCTGAAGAGAGAATCATGGCTGGCAGGTGAAGTGGGGGTATAGGAGTAATCCTCTGGCTGCATTTCTGCATGCTATATTGCTTAAAAGGGGGTAAATAGGTTTTCATCAACATTCACCAATAGGGGCCCCGTAAATCCACCCCTGCTGACAAATGAAAACTCCTACGTTTCCTAAATCTTGTTGTACCTTTAACTATTAACCTAATGGTATGTTGTTTGTGCCTATTTTATCATGTAATTTCCACCCAACTGTTAAATTTCAATCCATTAGTTCCAGCTCATCTCACCTCATAATGAACGTTTTTGTTTAATAATTTTAAATTAACTTTACCTAGCAACATTCATTCCTTTTAAGTGTACATTTTTAATATTGGGCATAACAAGTAAATTTAGTGTTAGCCTCACAGAAAATCCACGAGGTTGGTCAAAATCCTGTATATTTACAATTTTTTTGGGCCCCAAGAAGCATTTTGCACTCAGAAAGTGTCCAACATGAGGTGGGGTCCCTCTCCTGCAGGGTGCTTTATCCATGGTCGTTAGAGCAAGGCCAATATTATTTTTTTGCATTGGTGGCATATGTAGTATGTTGGCATAAAGAGAAAAATAAATTTACCTAACAGGCAATTCAAAGGTTCTATCATTTTGTTCATATGTGATGCAATCTGGGAAAACCCGCCACATGGTGAAAAATTTATATTTTGAAATACAACATTTCCATAACTTTTTACTTTCTTCTATGATAAACATATCAAAAGTTATGCCTTATACAATCTGACAAAAAATAAAGTACAATGTATTTTCTTTATTTTTTCAAAAACTGTCCTGTGTGACATGTGATGGGTTTTCCCAGATCACATCACATATTTGGGTTAGTAAAAACTTTTGAAGCAAGTACATTTTTATATTGATGTACACCTGGCACAAAAAGTATCTCGGCATGTTTTTCGATCAGTATTGTGCCAAGTCAGACCATTTTGAAAATCTTCGAAATATACATTGTTGCCTAGGTCTTGCTCTTTCATTTAACACCTCGCTTGTAAAAAAGCGTGCATAAATGGCTGAGATAGAGTGCCAAAAAGACGCAAACCCCACCCAAAACCAAAAGTTTGGATTTTTCAATGGTCACTGAGTGGTACAACGCAATAATATGTGTGTATTGATTTTACACAAAGAGGTTTTCCAAGTGAATGAGCGAGAAAGCCTACTTGCAATATTGATTGTGGTACACATGTTCATGTCCCAGTACACTGCAATGCCCATTGAAAAGTAATAAAACTGCAACTTTTGGTTTTGGGGGTTTTCGTCTTTCGGGCGTTCTATCTCGGCCATTTCTGCATGCTTTTTTACAAGCCCGGTATTAAATGAAAGAGCAAGACCTAGACAATAAAATGTATATTTCGAAAACTTTCAAAATGGTAGGACTTTGGCATAATACAGATTGAAAAACATGCCAAGATACTTTTTGTGCCAGGTGTTTATGGAATAGAGGTGTGTACATGTTGCAACATAATATGGATGTTTTCACAGTAAAGGTACCTATCAGGCTTGCAGAAATCCATTGCCCAATTTTGAAGAAAGTGGAATACCAATTTTCACATAATTTACAAGTATAAGTAAGGAGATAAAAAGTGAAAGAATTTTGTGTGTTAGTGAGCACCTTTTATTTTATAAAATAATTCTGCTCCAAATGTTCAATTTCTTGGGAAAAAATTGTAACATTTCAAGTATTGATTCTAAAAATATTAACAGATTTTTAAAACTTAAGATTTAGTCCATGAGCTGCCCTACAGACCCGTATACACTTGCTCCGTCAGAGAATTTTAAGGTTGGTTTGAGTTACATATGCATAGGACTTCCAAACCCTAAAAAAAAAAAAAAAAAAAATAAAATAGCTTTAATTACCCAATGAAACCAAATATAGATTTAAAAATCACACATCCTTATAAAACTATTTGTTATTTATAGAGGATAATAATTATAGGACCATTGGGATTCAGGTTTTAAAATTATGCTCAAAAGTGTTACCCCTACCCCTAAAACAATGGCCCCAAAATCACCCAATTGGGGCATACAGTGAAATGATAAAATCGACTGTAGCAAAACTTTTGCTTTCATTGCATATTGTTTTATTATTAAAAACTAATGTATCTTGACAGGCTCTAACTAAAAAACATTGCTTCAACTTTCTAGTAGGTGAGTGCAGGTAACTCAAAAACTAGAGCACTTACAGATATTTAGTCCTTGACTATAAATGAAAGAGCAAGACCTAGACAATAAAATGTATATTTCGAAAACTTTCAAAATGGTAGGACTTTGGCATAATACAGATTGAAAAACATGCCAAGATACTTTTTGTGCCAGGTGTTTATGGAATAGAGGTGTGTACATGTTGCAACATAATATGGATGTTTTCACAGTAAAGGTACCTATCAGGCTTGCAGAAATCCATTGCCCAATTTTGAAGAAAGTGGAATACCAATTTTCACATAATTTACAAGTATAAGTAAGGAGATAAAAAGTGAAAGAATTTTGTGTGTTAGTGAGCACCTTTTATTTTATAAAATAATTCTGCTCCAAATGTTCAATTTCTTGGGAAAAAATTGTAACATTTCAAGTATTGATTCTAAAAATAGTGGTAGGAATAATATTAACAGATTTTTAAAACTTAAGATTACATGAACCCATCCAAAATTGAAATCATCACAGTGTTCCTATTTGCGTAAGAAATTAGAGTTTGACATAATGGTTGTAACATTGTGTTGAACTAGATGTACTATATGGAACAGTATTGTAACGCAAGTGCTATTCTAGCAATATACACTCAACACTGCATAATTCTGATATAGCCGCAGTTGATAACGTTTGCAAAAGTGTGTCAAATGTTACAACCGTCAATATTTCCCCCATAGACCCACTGTACATGTAGGATAATTTTTAGAACATTAAGGTAGAAAATTAATAGTTGTTATCTCTTTACCAATAGAGATCAATAAAGTAGTTAAAAAATGCTGTTTAATCTGCTTGAAATTTTTGACACAATGTTTAATATATTTTAGGTACCTTTACTGTGAAAACAACCTTATAGCAGGTGTGATTAGGCTATTGTTAGATAATATCTGACATGCATAGCTCTTCTAAAATAATTTCTAATCTCAGGTATACCTTAATAGTTACAATGTCTTTGATTGACTCAATAAATGATTTGGCATTCATATTAGCCAATCTACAGATTGTTTTCAGACAGTTTAGCAATTTGCCCAATAAGATCCAAGTCTGCATGTTTGCAGTGTGTTCAAGAAATGCAGAGGTGCTGAAGAACAGACTGGAAAATTTTACATTTCTAAAAAAAACTTTGGAATATTATTTATTCTGAAAGGGTTATTTATTTTCCTAATAAACTGTTCAAAAATAATCTATTTTTTCATGTTAGCAAAATAAAACTGTTGATCTATACTTTTAATAGATATGTAGATAATTATTTGTAACTGTTTAATTGTACCTGTCAAAAGTGTTTTAAATGGAATAAATAAAAATATGCTGGCATATAATGTACCTTGTGCTCACAAAAATTGCAACACTTTACAATTTAGCCACATACAAAAGCCCAAAAACATTTTAGTACAATTACATTACACCCTACAAACACGACTAACAACAATAAATGTGTAGCATCCCTTAGAGGGAACAGAAAAGTCCTACAGATGCTTCGCCTGCAAGAGTATTCTCCAGGAAGTTTTGTTTGACAAGACAAGACACATCAAGAACTTTCCCGGATGCTAACAAAGGCTGCTGGAACTGTAGGAACTAATTGGCTAGGTGCCAGCGACCAGTAGTTCCTCTGCCCAAGAACCTCCAACTTTAATTCAGGCGATCGTGGACAGTGGTTCCTGGTATGACTTGGAAAGAGAGGGAACTCCTAACCCGGAAAAAGTGCAGAATTCTAATCACTATATGCAGTCATGACCACATGGCTAGGAATCTTCTGGGTTAGAATCCTTGCGCAACAATGCCAAGATGCCAGAGAGTTAGCAGCAGCGACACCCGAGGAAGACCAGCAAATTGTCAAATTGTAGAGCTATATTTGGAAGTGCCAGGATTATGGCACAGCAGGGGTCAGCAAAAGACCAAGCCAAGGAGGGGCTAGTCTGCAGGAAGCTGTTAAAGATTGGTGAGAACTGTCGCAGGAGAACTCGCACCTATGAGATGGTACAGATTCAGCGGGGTGTCATCTTCCCCCATGGGACTGTCCAAAAAGCACTTTCTGAACGATGGCAGTAACAGTGGCTTGTGGACAAGTTCGGTCACAATGTGGTATGCCATAGATAGAATTTTTCTCGTGTAATTCAGATCTGTACAGCACCTAGATATTTGAAAGGTAAATCCACCACAGTGGTGGCAATGAAAATGAAAAAGTGCTAGTAACAGCAAGAAAACAACTCGAAGGAAGATGTACCATAACAGAAAGCGTTTGGGCTTTCTGGAATTGCAGGTCATCTCCAGGGGAAGGGATGAGGACAGCAATCTATATAGCACTCACCAGTTTCTGGAAAACTTGGAGATTTAGAAAATACCCAAGTAAACGATTCCCAGCAGTGGCGGCAGCTGCTGCCTAAGGGACGGACTGTGAGCAGGACTGGGCAAGTTCAAGCCTTTGGGTTGAAAGGGAGGAAGGAGAGTTCAAAAGAAATGGGAAAGTGCAGGTGGTTAAGTTAAGGTGATGGAAGGTGGTCTGTTAATTGCATCAGAGAATGAGAGTGGAAAGCAGGCAGATATAAGATCATTGTTTTAATGAAAACCATTGTGAGAAAATAAATTTTAGATGCATTTCTGATTGATAAATTGTTTTTAAACTGAAATTGATATGTTATCCTCTTTTCACACTTCAAATTAAGGGCAAGCAAGGGAATTGAAGCAGCCCACACAATGGGCCATGTGAATTAGAAAATAAACTTACTAAAACGATTGCTTCAATTCCTCCGGCTGCTATTTCCTAGTTTAAAATGGTTCAAAAAAGAGTAAACAACAATGTTTGGTGCCCTCTATTGAGCACAAGTTGTTTACTATCTAGGATGATGGTAGCGGTAGTGTGGGCTTACTCTTGTAAGAACGATATGAAAACATGCACTCAGTGACCTCAAAGTGTCCTTGAAGAGTAAAAGGAGCTACCTGAATAAGAATTTGCCTGTGTTATGCATTCACACTCCTTACCATGACATCTACATGTACAGTGATTCAGTTATTTATGCCCTCTTTATTGGGAACGTGTCATATAGTTAGTCACAAGGAGCAATTGAGATTGCCATTTATTTCCGTCAAGCGCTCCTGCACTCATCATACAGTGATGACGGAAGCAATTGTACTACCTCATTTGCATTTTTGGTAGCTCTATCAGTATCAGTCATAACTTAGCAGAAAAGTAAATACAATGTACAAATTATTAAACTAGAAAATATTTGTACATATATATACAAAGTGACAATACCAAAATACAGCAGTATGAATTAAAGAAAATTCATTACATTGAGGTGCAAGGAGCATGATGATTCAAATAGTAATATGATAAAAACGAACAATTGCAGTGATTCATAATGCCAGACAAGTGTGCTCAGTATCAACAAGTTTAGTCAACAAAAAAGGGGGCTCATGTAGGAAGGCGGTAATCCTTAAAGTGGTGTCCGTTAATTTTTCATATACATAATGATATTTTGAAATTTCTGAGGTAGTGCAGGATGCAAATTTGTCAGAGTTGAGAGAATCCCAATTTACTGAAATGATAACACTTAAAGGCACTATCAGAGATTTTTTCCAACTAAATTCAGAAAAGGGAAGAAAACGCAGTGTTCAAAGATATGGACCTCCGTTCAATTACGTGGTGATAGTAAGTTGGTCGAACGGACAGTCATTACTAGAATATCCGATTGGTCTTTATTAGGGTGCTTTTGATCTGAAATTTCAGGTTATGTAAGGATACAAACATGCAAAATCGGATATTTGATGATTTTTCTCCCCCCCGATTAGAAATCACTCTAGTGCCTTTCATATGAAATGGGGAAAATTGATTCTCATCGATGGATGCTTCACCAGACTCCTGCAAGAATCGATTCGTGATTCTTGTTCACAAACTTTGATTCCCTGGGTAGGGTGAAAACAAAGGGGGCTGCACTCTCCAATAATAGGGTAAAGTGCAGTACATACACTGTCCATATGAATTACAAATGGGAATTAGGTGCAAGGAGAGATTTGATATGAGGTGTCCGTAAAAAAAAAAATCCAACCCTATTTTGCATTGATGTAAAGCAGTCCATTGAATATATCCTATCTGAAAGAATACGCGAGATTACTTTGTTGGAAGGGGGGGGGGGGGGAAATTTTGAATTTCTTATTAGAGGGCAATTCCCCAATCATCTTGTTTTCACTTTTAAGACATTACAAGGAAAGAAAATCTTATCAGTGTCTATCTCAACCAATCCATACATGTGGACACATATATGGATGCTCCAAATTCTCTTGTGAACCTTTAAAGTGGCAATGTCCACTAATTAAGGTGCATTAAATGCAACTGTCCCCAATAATGAAGCATGGGGAATTGAAAGTGCACTTCTCAATAATGAGTCAAGCCAGCAAATGCCCAAGCCCCCAACCACGGGCTTCATATCAGTCAAAATTGTCTGCATGGTCAAAAATTGGTGGGTTTGACATGCACAATTTGGAAAGTCATCTTGGGTCATCTAAGTTCAAATCAGTAAAACATTTGTTGTGTTGTCATGAACTTGGGTAGGTTTAGTCAACAAATTGATGCTACAAAATTCTGAGTCGTCAGGGTGTATAAGAAAATCCAAAATTGAAAAAAATGATTTCTTTTTGAGCTGCCCAACGTATATACAAGGAGGATACATAGCACCCTTGTACTGCTATATTTTGTGGCTACGTATGGTCTTAAAGGTGCAATGAGAGATTTCACAATAGCAGGTGTCCCAAAAAAGAATTAGCTGGGAAATGTTTCTTAGTACAAAAAAATTGTGAAACTTTCTAATTTTGGCATAGGAAGCAACTAAATAATTTCAGCCTATGTTTTATATAAAATATAGGCAACAGTAAAAATCACCTTTTTTATCTTTTAAAGACATTGTTGAGTGTCTAATCTGTATGAAATTGCTATTATGGCACAATATCTGGGTGCCTCAAAATCTCTCCGTTGACCTTAAAAATTCCTTTTACAATAGCAGGATTAGCAATTGATAATTCAAACCGGTGCTGATCTTATTAAAAGGAAAAAAATGACGTATGTATCCCAGTTGATAGTTACATTTTTTGGTGTGTTTTTTACAACATTCATACAATAAAAATATGCATAATTCATACTAATTGAGATATACAGATTAAAGGTGGGTCATGGTCCAATTGTTTTGTGATGTTTTTTACCTCACACGGAAGCATATGTGACCCAAAACGAGTAAATGAGGCTCTTTCAATTGAGATTAATTACATCATATTATGTTCAAGATGAAATGAGATCTCAATCACCTTCATAGGGTATGTAGTGAAGTTATTATGGTAGTTCAAAGATCATGCCATACTGTATAAGAGAAAACAAATTAGACTGTTTAAGTTAAAAAACCCCTATATTTTACACACAAGACAACTGGGCTCTAAACCACATGTTATCATTAATATTTTAGAATAAAAATTTATATATGAGAGCGGAATCAATCCAATTTTATTTTCAAGCTCTTTGGACTAATTTGCCTATCTAACAAATCCACAAGTGCCCCAAAGTGCCTCATTTACTTGTGCTGGGTTACTCCAAAATGTCATTGTTTAACAAATTTTGCGTTAAACCAGTCCAAGATGTTTAGATAGGAGAAGCAAAATGGACTGTAAATGAATGCGGATCGACCACATTTGGAGCGTTTTGTTATAATATAAAGGAATCATGTCGTCAGCCTTAAAGAAATATGAATTTTCTTCTGATGCCAAATTGAAATTTGATGCAGTTGTCGATCAAGTCAGCCACCTTTAATACAGTTTAACTATGTGAAAATTAGCAAAATAAAAAAAAAAATTTGTTTTAAAAATACAGTACAGTAAGACACAATAGTACATACATTAGTCTTGGGGACTGGTTGATTGGCACACCTCATTCAAAATAAGTTAGGATCAAACAAAATTTAGGAAAAAAAACATTAAATTCTCAAACATTTAAAGAGACACTGGCACATTTGAAAAATAGTGCACCTTCAAGGATTTTTCAAAATGATATTTTTCATGGGTTGTAAAGCTTTATAACATTAGCACTCACCGGACTGATTAGCCCAAATCAGACGCTTACGGGTAAGCAAAACGATTTTATAATTAATGTCGCCCAACCTTAACTTCAGCCTTGACAAACGCAGAAATGTGTTAAAAACACAAGCCATCACACACCAGTGTTAGCCTACAAATACCTGGATGTCTTTAGCTATTATTATGTATCCGTATATCAGGTTTGGGTATGTTATTTAATGTGTAAAATATATTCTTCCAATGGCCTAGACTATAACTTGCAAGCAAATTGAAGGAATTTGATAATTTTCTGAAATGTGCCCGTGCCACTTTAAAAGAATTCACTACCTAATCTCAGCCTTCACACCCACCTTTCACATCATCAAACGTGAGATTTTGGTACCATTAGGAAACCTGTATTTTTCTCATCTTATCGCAAAAATATTTTGACTGACTTCTCCCGGATAAAAATATGCTTTCAAGTTCATGGTAAACCAGAAAATAATGTGCCAGTAATCTATGGGCTATTGTAAAATACACAATACGCCTCACCTTAAAATGGTATGTCAAATTTAAATGAAATTATGTAATTTAAAGTATTAAAGTTTAAGATTTTTAAAAAAACAGAAAAATATATGATGTAATGGGTGGGGTACCTTGAAGTCTTCAATCTTGATGCACACGTGCATTTTTTTGTGGTGGAAGAGAGGAGAATTTAATCCTGCTGCTGGACTTCGCCAGCAATGGTAGACAGTATTTTTTTGCATTACAAAACTAAATGAAATCCCACGTAACAAATAAGCACAAAGCTTTGAGACAAAATGTTAGGCGTAAGATGAAGACATTGCTAAACTTTTGGGGGCCGGAAGTACTTCACAATGTAATGTGAGTCATTGGCCAACAGCCAATTTCATTGTACAATTGCAAATTTAAAACTTAATGACTGCTGATCTCTGCCCAAAGAAGCTTGCATCAAAGCAATAGTGTGCAATTTGTGGAAATACATACTAAACAATTTTTCTTGGAAGGTGCCCACCATATACATCATATAATTTTCATTTGTTTGCTACTGAAGGCATTGCCTACATACATAATTCCAAAGGTTAATTTGAATCCAAAATACCATTTTAATAGTGAATATTACAATGGTTATGACCATCACACAACTAATTTACTAAAAAAACCATACCACTCAAAAACTTTCCACCTCTTAAAGGTGCAAAGGATGAGATTTGTTGAGGCACCCAAATATTTGTCATAATTAGTTAAGCATATAGATAGACACTTAATAGATTTCTTCCCTTGATTAGGCTACAGAAATGTCTAAACGAAAGGACAAAAATGATTTTGATTTGTTATATTTCAATATTAAAACATAGGCGGATGTATTTGCTCTATACTAAATTGAAATTTCCACCAATTTTTGTACCAAAAGAAACATTCTCAACTTTAATCCTTTCAGTGGGGATATTTTTAGGAAATCAGTACTTTGGATTTTTTTTAGGGACACCTGATATGTGAAATCTTGCGTTGCACCTTTAAATACCAATAACCACCATAGGACAATTCCCCTAGATCACATAGGTCATCTACCCTAGTCTTCCACTTAAAATAATGGTATATCGCCAGGTTGATTTGACGAAGCGAGAGCATCGCTTCAAAAATATACCTTTATTCTCTAAATAACCAAAATTCTGATCAATTTTTTCTCAAAGCCCAGTATTCATTTTTACACAACAACCTCTAGATGACCTTTGACCTCAAACCTCCCTACAGGGTACACCTGAGCAAAATTCCTTCCATTTGAACTAAATGCATGAGGGTGAATTGCTTGCATTGCAATGCTGTGATAAAAAACGTACTTAGGATTGCCATGTTCTTGGCATTGTTTTTTTGCATTGCCTGCTATCTAGCAGGAAAACGTGGTTACCTTCCTATTGCGAGGTGTAACCAAACGGTATACAAATTTTCAGCAACTTTTTTTGTGTGTGATACTTCTTCAAACTTGGGCACGATGTAAAATGTGGAGACACTAACACTCCTACACTCAATTCATGACAAAATTGGGGTCAAATTTGAACCATGCTATACCATGCTGTATTAATAGTCGACTGGAGATTTCTGAAATATAACTTTTAAATTATTAATAAAAATAGTCAACTAGGAATAAAGATAGTCACTAGAATGCTCAATTCCAAGTGAGATGAATAGAGTTTTCGTTTTTGATGCAGTAAACATGTGTATATATTCACAGTGCATAGGATACGGTGTATTACAAAATTTCCGATCCGGCATTTTTAAACACGATGTGATTTTCTATATGAAGGGACTTTGATTTGAGCTTAAGCTATTTCACACAGGTTAGTATATGTGGAGCAGCATTATGTACATGCAAAAAAAACACAATTGTTGGAAAATTGAGTGGACCTCCGGAGATCTCTGAGTCAGCCTTTAAGTAAATATCAATGAAATCGTAGTGACCACTTTGTGTGACCGACAGTTGGTTGGAAGGGGGGGGGGTGGTCAAATTTTAAAGCATGTTTAAAAATAATGCAAAATCGCTATACCATAAAATTGTTAAATTCATACTACTGGCACTTTATTATCATTATACATTTGATTAATGTATTATAATGACTGAAAACATTTACTATTATATATAAGCCATAGCAAACATGTTCAAATTTTAACTTTGGAAGAGAAGGAAAAACATCCTGCAGTTACATGGTCCATAGAAAATAACAAAAGCAACTTAATGTTTAATGAGTTGTGTCCTGCAACCCTGCCCCAAACCTATGCACCCTCTTGAGATGTGCCAAAGGTGCGCTCCTTTCTCACATGTCGTAAAGTGGAGGCTCAGGCGGACAAGGAGAGGTGCAAATGTGCACTCCATTTCCAGGCATCATCAAAAGGAAGCTCAGGCAAACAAGCATATACATCCAAATGATTGAGCTATACCCAAATGTCACCAACATGAAAGGGAGCAGAAAGTCTCCTACAGAAGACAGAAGCAGCAACTTCATGTTTGAACCAATCCCATAATGCATTGCAATGTGCCTATACTCTCCTAAACACTTGTAAGTACTCAGGAATAAAAAGTGTTCAAGTGTTAAGGAAAACAAAACATTCCAAGATCAGGATAAAAATTAAGTACACGTACTTAGAGTGTAAAAGTCAAGGTTTTTTGTGCTAAGAATAGGTTTTGTGGGATCACATAACATTTGAGTGGAAATTTCCCAAAACTGGTCCATTGTGGGATGGACTCAATACACCCTTTGGATTCAAACAATCAGTTTTAGTTTATAATGCTTGGATGGTAGCTAGTTATGTCATCTGACTTTCAGAAACAAAAAATACCCAGCTATTCTATGGCAAATCAGATGTGTTTTCCACATTCAACCCAAAGAATTACCATTCATAGAACTGGAAGGAAGATTAATATCACCAGTCAATATATCCTACAACTCAAGGAACTACCTCATGGTAGACAAGCAATCTTCATTGCAATGTGGTTAATGTACCTGCTGATATTACAACAGTCAAAATGCTTCCAAAAAGAACAGAAAAGAGTGCTACAATACCAGTGAAGCTAAAGAGATGACTTCACCACAAAAGCCACAGTTTATTTCAGAATGTCCACCCAATGAATTGTGTACAGGAATCACTTGCTACAAAACTCTTTTAACTTTTATAAGTTGTATGTACCTTCAGGATTTGATGACATTTGGCTCCAGCATCTGGAACCCCACACTGGAGATGACAACTATGTACCACTTGACAATTCTGACAAAGATTCCTCTCAAACTGATCACGGTAATACCACTGCCACCTCAAGCCACACCATGCAATAATACCCCAAGTCTATCTGAAACTTTCAATGCAGGTACTAACATATGAAACTACTGAATCAAAAAGCACTTTGGTACCTGATCAAGAGGATGATTTATGGAGGTAGATCCAAAGCATATTGCTGACTTGCCAGCCAGCAATACAGAAACCATGTTAGACTCCTTCAAATACCATAATGGCAAACAACATAGATTTAATTGGCGCCACATGAATACAATCAACCAATCAGCATATCCCACCATCTCCTGCGGATAATGTGACCAACCATACACATAGTAAAGTCTCATAGGAGACATCTGCAACACAGCTGATAACAGAGACAGAAAGCTGCAAAATCAGTAAATATTTTCTTTCAAGCAAACAAACCACAAAAGAAAACAAAGACAAGATGGCTGCCATTGAGCTGTTAAAAAAACTACAGCAAGTAATACTTGGGTGATCCCCCTGGCAAGATGGCAATGTGAAACATGACCTCAGATGACTTGACCTTGTTTCATGACCTTGACATCATCCACACATGAAGGAACCCCTCTGCACCCCCCCCCCCCCCCCCCCCCCCACCCCCCCGTAACCCAAAGTTGGTTTAAAAGGGACTTAAACTTTTTGAGGAGACGCGAAAAAACGAAAACCTAACTCAAAACCTAACCAAAACTGGGAACACGCCACAGTAAATACATACACATACATCCGGACATTCGCACCCTCGCAATATCCTCCCTCTGCTTTTCAAGCCAGGGGGCAAAACAAAGTTGTTCATACAATGGCAGGGCCAATTTTTACAATGTGGAATGCTCACAGATTTTCCAAATGTTCATGGCTCCCGGCTTATGGAAATGCAAAGAAGGATGCAGTTGCAAGGGTAGACAATAGGTGTCCCACCTTCTTCATAAGTTCTCTGCAGCTGACATTCAGATAGCCAGATTTACTGATTGCTATTTCACAGATAGAGACAACAAAGCTATCTAGCAAAAAAGGAGGTTCAAAACTGCCTGGCGAACGAAACCAAGGCTAAATGTTCTGATCCGTAAACAGTCTCACTTCTTTGAGTACAAGGTCACTAGACTTATTACAACTTTCTTCAAAGTTCATTCCATCCTCTGGGAAAATTAGTTAGTACTTAGATAGCATGAGTTCAACAACAAGAATCTCACATCCATGTCATTAATAGATTAAAGCAGGGGTGGCGCCAGGGGGTGGCTGGGAGGGCACCGCCCCCCCCCCGAGAGTTTCAAAATTTATCTTCCGGAAAAAAGTTTGCCCCTCTAGATTTTACCCTGAGATAAAGAAACCTAAAATGAAGCTGTGATCTGTTATGGAGAAAATATATCAGCATTTTCAAGTGAAAGTATTGATTCCAATTTCTCTGCAAACTTCAAATCATATCATACCAACACGCATAAGAAAGACTTAACAGAAGGAAAAACTACCTGTTGTTTCCATTCCCACTTCCTCCCATGAAAGATACCAAGCTATTACAAACACTCTCACCAGAGGTTACCACAAAATGAAAATAATCGGTCCATCGGACGCTTGTGTCGCCTGCCGTCGCGGTTAGTGAATGCAGGCCTTAACATGTCTTTGACCTTATGTGACCTTCAACCTCATCAACAAATGAGACGATCCCATGTTGACCAATGATTCAAGTTTGGTTCCCATTGAACTTCAACTTTTCAAATGAGTCAAATTTTACATTTTCAGCATTTTACAACTTGACCTCACATGGCCTTTGACCTGGTTATGTGGATTTGACCTGGTATGTGGACCTTTGACCTCATCAACAAATGAGAGATCCCATGTTGCACCTATGATTCAGTTTGGTTCAATTGGACTCAACTTTTCAAATGAGGTCATTTTCATGTTTCAGCCGCATTTTACAATTTGACCGTCACATTGTGCCTTTGACCTTGGTATGTGGGACTTGATTTGACCTGGTATGTGACCTTTGCCTCATCAACAAATGAGGATCCCATGTTGCAACTATAATTCAAGTTTGGGTTCTCAATTGAACTTCAACTTTCATAATGAGGTCCAATTTTACATTTTTCTTTCAGCCTATTTTACACTGACCCTCACTGACCTTTTGACCTTTGCATTTGACCTTGACCTCAATCAACAAATGAGGGATCCCCTGTTGCATCTATGTCAGTTTGGTTCAATTGGAACTCAACTTTTCATATGGAGGTCAATTTTACATTTGCAACACAGCCTATTTTACAACTTGACCTCACTGACTTCTGACCTGGCAAATGTGTACCTTTGATCTCATCAACAAGTGGGGATGCCATGTGCACCTGTGACCCAGTTTGGGTTAAAATTCTCAAAGTATTGGAAATTTACCTGCAAAATTAACCTTTTTCACGAACAGACATCACAACAGACATCATCAACAACAGGCCAACACCAACAACAGTGGGACAAATGATCCCTATGGGCTGCTTTCCTGCCTGCCTAGGGCAGGCGACACAAAAACTCAACTGGACACCATTGTTAATTATAAACACAAAAACAGAATACATGTACAAACGAAGAATCACTTCCATCAGCCCGTAACATGGTCAGAAACTGCCTTTAGACTGTACTTTTAATTCTATAGTGCAACTTCTTCAAAGCTTGGGATGCAAACATTGCTATTAGTCCAGCAGCGGAGGAGGAATAGATGAAATCTCGGATAAAGTTTTTTTCTCTCACTGATATTATATCTCTTGAAAGTGTTAATGGATCAGGTGGGATGAAAATTGCCACCCTTGGGCAATTGAGAAATCCACGATGGCAGCCATTTCACGTAAAAACCCCAAAATTGCAGTTTCAATGGACAAGACCCCCAAAGCTTGGTAATGTGTTTTTTTTAATAATCATTCTGTTGAGGTGGAAACAGGTAATTATAATGTATATTGGAAGGCACGCTTGATTATTTGAGAAATCAAGATGGCCACCATTAAAGCAGAAAAGCTCGAAAATGCACTTTTCGCAGAGAGATCAACCAAAATACATGTTATCATTTTCTCATCGATTATATATCTCTAATAGATACTATATAATTAAGATGGCTGTAAAATTGTCACCCGTGGGCAATTAGAAAAAATCCAAGATGGCTGCCGTGTGCCATAAAAACACTAAAATTTTTTTTTTTTTTTTTTAAAATAATTAATATAGTGCAAATATGCATTTTTGTAGCGTTACCTAAACCCGAGAGACGACCAACTGATTGTGATGTTTTTTTTTTCGGTGTGCGCGCTACGGATGGTTGAGGCAAACC